>JAAAKO020005098.1:0-20166 GCA_010015015.2 Bolitophila cinerea | reverse complement strand
ATTTAACCCCAATTGTAAATCTATAATTAAAAACTGCTTAAATATATTTTCTTGGCATATAATTATTAAAAAATAAAATAAACCAACCTAAGGTCAAAAATAAAAAAAAAATGATTTCGATACAATATAATATAATTTTAATTACAACATTTTTTTAAGAAAATCGTAAGAAAACTAAACTTTATTTATAATTAGAGGGACAGTCTTTAACGAATATTATAATTGATTATACACCATACGATATGGTTTAAACGTTTTCCACGTAAAGATCGGTTGTCGGAAAAAAGTCAATTTACAAAAAAAAATATATATATATATACATTTCGGACACTCTGTGTAAATCATAAAAGTTAAGGTTATTTTTTTTTTAAATTACTATCTACTAAAAATAATTCGGATATCGTAATTGGTCATTAGGGATATATGTGTGTAAATATAAAGCTTTTGTGTAAAAATATGTTTTTGCTCCGGAAAAACCAGGCGTAAAAAAATTAATTAAATATGGGATGCTAAAATTGTTTTTTATTTTTATTTTACAGTAAGTGTGCTGTAAATTTCAAGTTCCTAGGACGTAAGGTCTGGGCCCTGTTACTTGATGACAGAAAAATGGACGGACAACGTGAGATTGTAAGTATTCTCAGCTACGCTGGTATAGAAGCCTAAAATCCATTTTGGATGAGTCAGTTTTATGAATTATTATGTAATATTGATAAAATTTCAGTTGGGACATCTGCTAAAAAAATCGAAAAAAAAATTAAAACACATTTTATTTACGGTAAGAAATAACAGAAGTATAATTATTTTTATATCAACATAATTTATATTTTTTCTTTGTCTTTTTGGTTTAAATTTTCTTTTCACCTAATTTTAAACAAACTTTTACCTTGCGATGTTCTGTTAAATAATAGAAGGTATAATCAAGATTTTCAACATGCAATACAAAATGATGTATTGAGGAGGAAAAAGGAAAATTGACAAATATTTCATACTACAACAAGACAATTCACCTATACTTTTTAAATAAATTATAAACGAATATACTACAGAAAAAACGTTTTTACTTGGCATTTACAGTCTTACTTCAGTCTTAGTCCAGTCCAGATCCACTGAGTCCCAGTCTCTCGAATATTGAAAATCTTTGGTAATTAATAAAATTTCTGCTCGCCGAGAAAATGTGTATCAATTTGGTTAGTGATCAATATATTGATATATATATATATATAAGTATATATCTTCTATAGAAGAAGTTTTGACAAACATTACTACGTTTTATTTTAAAAAATAAATTATTATTAATGTTTGTATTTTCAATTGGTTAGGGAATTGAATTAATTGCGACTTATAATTGTATTATTTATTATTAGATTAATATTATTATGATTTTGAATAATAATATAAACATTTTTTAAAATGTATATTTACGTTTGATTTTACTTCGTTTTATTTCTTATGGATTCATCATTTTTATGTGCAAGTGGCATAATTCACTAGGATTATGATAAACAGGAAAAACAAAAATAAATAAAATAAAAAATTGCCAATTCGATGTTTATTTTTAAAAACATTTTTTTTAAATGTTAAATAAAAATAACGAATTAAGTCAGGTTTAAGAAATTTCTGAAATTCATCAATTCATGTTTGGAGCCTAAATGCAATACCTAGTATACTTAAGACACTATCATGATTGTGTATTTGTTTTTTTATTATCCTTAACACCAGTAATCTATATAATACAACAAAAGATGAACATTTATATTTAAAAATATATTATATTTTTATTTCATATTTAATGTTAGTTTTTTTAACTTCGTCTTCAAAGTTTACTCAGTATATCCTTGCGACGCAGCTGCGAGAAAATGATGCCGCTGGGCTTGTCCACCGGATAGAATACATCCTTGTTAATACCTTGCACAAGTTTTGGGTGCTTTGAGGTGTCGAATGGGAAATAGTGTATGTTAGGCATCGAAATGTTAATGGCAGAAATCTGTATAACAAAAGTATTGCATATTGCATTATTATAATTGATAATTAAAATTATAAAATTTTCTATATTTAAATAATCGTTAAGTTATTCGATATTTCTAGAGATAATACATAAATAATTCAAAAGTACATGCGCTCAAGATTAATCATCAATTATCAATGAAAAAATCATTCAATTGATCCAAATGTATAAAAGATAATTTCATTGTTATATTATATATCAATAAATAATAAAACATACTTAATAAGTTATTAATAAATCTGATTAATTGATTTATCAAATAAACGATCAATTCATTTTTTTGATTAAATTACATATTAAATTATTATTGTTGACTGGTGACACAATATTTATACATTTTCTATTTATTATAGATAATTTAATCAATTTAATTATGTTGTATTGCATTCACAACTTATATTATATATGTATAGTTAATCATTAAATTATAAATCAATCAATCATTATACACATCCTAGATTTATAAATTTTTGACACATTTATGGACATATTAATTAATCAATTTATCAATCAATCGTCAATTTTCCAAAAGTCAATATATTAATCATAAATTATTAAATATTGTAAAAATTTATAGACAGAATAATTAAATAATTATTCAATCAATCAATTATTCAATCAATCAATTATTCAATCAATCAATAATATAGAGTAATTTGATCCAGAGATTTTGTATATGTTATTGATTGGTTTTTAAAGATTTTAATAAAAATAAATATTTGGTTTTACATCAATTTATGCTTCATCAATCATTGAAATTAATTGCAAATTGAACAATTTATCAACCCGAAAAAACAAAGTTTTTCATATAAATTATCTGAGAGGTAGGGGAAAATTAAATCGAAAGCATTGTCATCGGTAATTAGTCAATGGGCTAAGTCTCAGCTCGATTGGATGACAGGAAGTCGGTTAATTAGGCCGCATTAGAATCCGCGCAAGTAATGAAGCAAGCAAGATCACAATTGGCATCCGAAAACAAGAAAGAAATAAATATTTCATTTATCTTGATTTAGATTTGTCTTGGTATTTCAATTACATTTCCGCACAATTCAATAAGTAATGGCGGTAGTGATATTGTTTCGTCAATGCATTCTATATTTCTAAAAATTCAAATACAGGTGCGATTTTAATAAAGTGATGGTTGTAGTTACATAATCGCTTTATAATGTGTGTTGGGTGGATTTGAGATTTGTGTTTGTGGCCCCACACCTCGGGAAAGTGAGTAATCACAAATTTAATTTGCGGTCAATAGTAAAATCGTCTACCATTTAATTTTTGTTATAATTCATAGATCAAAAAACAATCAATTATAGAATTTTCGATCAAAAATCAAAACTAATTAAATAAATTGATCAATCATTCAATCAATCTATATGTATGTATACTATAGTTTGTCAATTTTACAAAAAATAATCAATACATCCACAATCAATCCAATATTGAATCAAATAACCTCAATCTCTGAATCATTCATTCATCCCAATAAAATTCTATTCCCGACATATATGTATATACCTCAGTAATCATCTTTAATACTTCTCGCTGCGCCAAATAGATGGTGTTCTGAACACTCGGCGATTGAATGCCATCGTTCAGATCACCAGCAAAGTTTTGCAGAATGATCTCTTTTACATTCAACCATGTCTTGTCGAAATCTAGGTTCTCATGGTTTGCGTATTGCCACGATGACGTCACCGTGGTGCTGTAAATATTTATTATATATATAAAACAGTTTAACTTTTAATAATGAATGTCCGTATACCTGAATACACGATCCTGTTGATCGGGCAGTGATCTGTACTCGTCGTCCACAAAGTCCACGAACGATGACTGGGTCGTTTTCAGTACACGCAACTCCTTCAGTCCACTTATAATCGTGGGTCGTGTCTCTATAAACACACAATGTATATAAAGAGCATTATTATTAAAATAATTATTAATCCAGTTTTTGCTGACATAATAATAATTTTCTCCCGCCATAAATATCGTCGGCATATAAATCCGCGGTGCATCAGGTCAATCGCAAAGTGCAACTCTCAACGCATTTGAAGCGGTTTGTTGGCACACGTGCTCTATTGATAACATTCGATTATTTGTTGTAAACTTACAACGAAATTATTTGTTAAAGATTTAGTCAGTGTGTGAGTGTGTGTGTGTGTGTGTGTGTGTGTCTGTAATCGATTTTTGCTTGCGATAACATTTACTTATTTGAAATATACGAGTATATATAAATATGTTAAACAATCACTGATCTTTTAACATTAAATCTGAACTACGTAATTATAATCACAATTAAGTGTTTAGTATGTATAAATATGTCTATATGTGCTGGTACTAACCAGATCGCTTCTGGAGTACGTCACAGAATCGGATAGCCACTGGAGAGAATACAAAAGCATGATTGTGCGTCTGGTCAATGGCACCCTTGGCATACTGTATACGCTCCCATGGATACTCTTCAACGTAGACGTGTGCCTCAGCCACATGACGATACTTGGCCAAAAAGTGTTTGGCCAATGTGAGTGCGAAATCTTCGGGGTTCTTAATGCCGTGCTGTTTGGCCAACAAGTACACGGTATTCTTCTGCGAGTCCGTTGCCACGATATCCGAATTATCGCCTACAAAAAATTAAAATATACAAGATAAGATTACAACATTTTCTTTTTAAATTAAATTCAAATTTCTTTGTGGTTACAGATAAGAGTCCAAAATTGGACTAAAAGTCAAATGTCTTGGAGATTCGTGTAGCGATCATAAATCACATGTTACACAAGCATTATCTATATTGGAGTAGACAATCTGTACAGCAAGTGCAAGGTCGCCGAGTACACAAATAAAGAGTACTTCGGCTTATTCACAAACACATATATGTGTATATATATTATAGTAAACATACATATATTCTTTGTTTTCATTTATAATTTCATAACGATTAAGATAAATAACACTAGTGCAGACAGCAGAAAGTCTATACAAAGTTGATGAGATTTATTGTTTAGTTTATAGTTCATGCCTATATTTACATATATATTTATTAAATGTACATAGATAGATTGATTGTTATGCAGTTTTTGAATATTGTTTGTTAAATTGTCATAACATACAATCAAATATTTACTTGTCTGCTCTTGATGGTTCAGGAAGAACGAAGCTACAAAGTTGCAGTTGATTGTGATGCAGAATTAGATAAAATTAAGGAAATGAATATAGACAGTATTATTTTGAGAGAAATCATAGATTATTTGTAAAAAACACCATAAGAATTATTTAATGATAAATGATCAGAAAATATGAAAAAGAAGCGAAATATTAAAAATATACATAACTCGTTTCAAAATTAAATACGCCTTCTCTTTTAAATGAAAAGTAAAACATATTTAAGATTATTTTAATTTCGAGCTATTAATAATGACTTATGTATTCCTTTAGAGATTTATAGTTTAAGAATTTAGAAAAGAATAATTGAGAACGTAATTTAACTAGACGGATTATATCAAAATGTCTGCATTATTCTTTTCACTAAAGATCTTTAAAGGTACTTCATTTTAATTGTTCATAAAGAATTTAATTCATTGTCATTTACTTCATTAACGAGACGTACTAGAAATAGAATTACCTCGTAAAGTAGAACAATTGACTGTCGAAAACGAGGAACTAAACCATATGATTCATGGTTACCAAGCACAGGAATCTCTGGTTGTACGTCTAAGATTTGAATTGGAAGAAGCACAGAAGGAAATTCAAATACTTACTCAATAACGTGCCCTACGAAATAGCGATGCTTAGGAACAACCACTAGGTACCTATCAGACCCAGCCCTCTAACCTTCAAAATCCCAGAGACATTATCGAGATTCTTCCGGAATTCGAACCGACAACCAATCTGAGTGACCTTACGTCTAAACAGTTCGTGGAAAGAGTGAATTTGCTTCAATCTATTTATGGGTGGAGTGATGCTCTGACAATGTTCTTGGTGATTAGCAAAATTAAAGGCACTGCTAAAGTTTGGTACCTCAGTGTACAACACAACATAAAAACATAGATTGATTTTGCGCAACAACTGAAAACTACTTTTCCCTCCCAACTGAACGAAGCCGATATTCACTTTCAAATGAGTGCACGTAATAGAGCACCTGGCGAAGATCTCGAAAAGTATTTTTTCACGATGTGTGGTTTGGGAGTAAAGGCCAATATGTCCGAAGCCGCCGTTGGCAAGTACATCATATCAGGCCTAAGAGATCTGACATTGTCAAACCTTCTCTCTGGGCATCACGATTACCTTCGACTGCAAATAATGTTCGTGAACAGCGGACGTGTTACAATTGTAATGAACCATTACATCTTTCGATCAACTGCACAAAAGCACCACGAAGGATTCGGTGCGAAATTTGTTCTTGTGTTGGTTATGGTCGATCAACTTGTCCTGATGCCGGCACATTTCGATTTTCGATTTTAATTTTTGTGCGTAGAATAGGATAAACTGCAAGTGACGTTTAATATACATAAATTAACAATCTTCTGGTTTTAATTTTTCCACTAGATATCGTCTGCTGGTAAGAATATTTCAACAGACGCTTTGTATGTATTCAATGTATATATATATATAAATACCTAAAAATCTTACAATTTTATTAATGGAGAGAAATTATAAAGACAGAAATTATAAAAACAACTAAAAAGAAATACTTCATTTTTTTAAATTGCTTAAGCTTCTATTTTTTCTAATCTCTGGTAAAATAAAATAATTGAAATTTAATTTAAAATAGAAAAAAAAAACACAATACTACCGAGACTCAAATAAAAGACTAGCAAAAACTGAAATATTATTAAAGCCTAGTACTAAGTTCAAGTGAACTCAGTACTGACCCGGGTTTTTATATGAAAGCTAAAACAGATCATTTTTTTTTATTTCACGTGAACTTAGTACCTATTTTTTGTAAAAAACACATTTATCTAAAATTAAAAATATTTAGATTGACCGGTGTCATTAAATATTTTTTTCGCGGCGCTAAAAATAAGAACATTTATTTGGTTGTGTTTATTGATTTAATTATACAAAATTAGAAGATTTTCAACAAATGATAGATATTTTGGTCAAGATAATGGATTTGTTTTAGTATTTTTAACGTGAAGTCAGTACCGTCTCACGTGAACTCAGTACTGAATAAAAAAATAAAAAAAACATGTTTTTTACTGATTTTTATTCAAACCAATATTTTATTTCATTACATTTTCATTCCTTTCTAAAATATATATATAAAAAAAATATAACGCCTAGAAAAAAACGTTTGGGTCGTTTATGCCCCAAGCACGGTTTTAAGGTTAAATAAAAAAGTTTCAACCAAACCTTAAATGTTAAATATATCGAGAACTATCGATATTATACTTCAAATTTCGATTTTTTGGACAGTCATGATCTGGCCTAAATATTTCTAATATTTCTGTTTTTAAAATAACTGTAATAAAGTAAAATAACTGTTACTTATTTTATAAGAAAGTAAGAAAATTAATTTATTAGAAAGTGTTAACATTTTTTGGTTTAAAATATTTTAAATTAATTATTTAAAAACCAGCTAACCAAAAAAGGATAAGTTACAAAATGTTTTTATTTCTTTTGTAGTAAGAAAAGTGTCGGCAAACTCTGTATTTACTAAACCTAACTTTAATATGTTGTTTCTTAAAGTATTTTGTTTTAGGTATGACGTATAAAATGCTAATGACATTATAACGCCTGTCTCAATGCGGACCCATTGTGCTTTAGCTGCAATAAAAAAACTTACAATTTCTTGGCAATCTTGACTTGTTTAAAAAAAACTTACATATTTTTTAATAAGCTTTTTGGCTTTTATTAGTAAAACAGTATATTTGTCCTATTTGTAATGTGCTATAAAAAACATTTGAAGAATTCATAAATAGGTACTTTTTTAAAAACCAGTAAAAATTAATGAAATAAAAAAAATGATGTTTAAAATCATTTAAAAATGCTATTTAAGATTTAAAAAAAAAAGCATGTTAAACAAAATAAGATACAATTTTTTTCTACGCTTTACTTTGGGAAGACATGCTACACAATTAAAATGTTTCCAATGACAGCATAAATAAATAAAATCAAAAATCATTTATAATTTCTTTTCTCTCTTCGTCGCATTGTATTTTGGTTTAAAAAGGCATGCAGCGCTAGCGCAGCACAAAAGATCAAAGTAGTTCTTTTTAAAATTTTCCGAGAAAATATTAAATATTTATATCTCAATATGTATATAATAAACTTAAATTTCAACTGAAATAATATAAATATATTTATTGGAAATGTTTATTGAGTAAATATTTGCAAACTGTAAAACTCAACCAATATAACCGCTATTATTATGCAATTATTTAGTAGAATAATATGTTTATGATCTCGTGAATACATTTACATATATAAATAATGTTGTTTGCTATTGCCATAGGTATCTATATATATATATATATAAATATCCCATAGAGCAATGTTTGTTTGACTTACAGAAATAATTCTTTCGTCTACGTAGAAAATGCGTCTTAACATTTTCAATATGTTCAATACAAAAAATGAATAATTATAAATTTTTATAAAATAAGGTACATTCAATGCAACAAATATTTTGAAAATCCAATATACATATATTTGAGATTTGTATATATATATATATAGTATATAACATTTCATCAATAAAATGATAATGATTATTAAGTAATATTTGTATTATAAATTATAAACAAAACCAAGCGAATTGCTTCCGTCATTGAATTTCTCCATCCAGATTTCTTTGAAGTACAGGCACTCTACGGAAACGTGGTCAGAGCACCCGCGCCGAGACCCGCGCAGCTGGAGAAATGCTGCTGCGCGCGCACTGATGCACTGAGTGTGTTTCTGATGCATCGACATTATTTTGTAAATAATGAGATTGTACTATATACTCATTGTTTTATATCAATATTTAGTATTATTATATAGTATATTATATATGTAGATAATAATTAAAGGGACTTTAGACGTTGATGACGAACAATATTGCGTAGTGTGGACTAGACTTTAAAATGGCGATATGTATATAAAGATAGTATTGTATATAATGTTTTAGTAAATGACCGAAATTAAAAATAATAACCTGTGGTAGATGAACGGATGGATAATGAACTGGTATAATCCATTATTTAAGTACACAAAAACAACTTTATCGAAACACACATTACATCGCACTTTATAAATCATTATATGTATGACCCAAATGTACCAACTCTAAAATACAAAATATATTTATATATTTAAGCAAATCTGCAAATGCGCATACCATTCAAATAGTCCTTTTTGCTGTACAACTTCAAATGGGTGTTGACCTCAAACTCCTTGATTGTGTGCACAGGTCCTTTCCGGTCGACATGCATAATCTTCACATTATCCTTGCCATAACCGGAATCGCTTATCTCAAAATCGTACACATTCTGTTCGTTTTCCGCTACACGACTTTTCTTCTCTAATTTTCTCGGAAACATTTTGCGTATTTCAATAATTAAAAAACTTTTAACAGCCACAAAAATACTATTGATTTATATAATTCGTATACAGGATGTTTTTTTATTATGCAAAAATAAATAAATTAAAATCCTTGTATGGGAAACTCACTCGTCAAACGCTCTTCAAAGACTGTGGATGGGAACTATGCAATCTATCTGTATGCTGTCTTAGAAAACAACAAGTACACAAGTGCGCGCTTTGTGGTGCTGTGGCGCAAACACATCAGAAAGTAGATTACAACGTAAAATGCGGGTTTGCGCGCTGACGAATCTCTGATCTCACACTGATTAAAAAGGAAAGTTGTTTTGAGCGTGTGCCACACACTGCTTGGATGTGTGTATCTGTGTATGTACGTCTGTAAATTGTATATATGTCGCTGTTTACTTCATCTTACATATTTTTCGAAGAAATACATAAATGGCTATAACCTGATAACGATAACTGTTTATTACGTTCAAGTAGAATTTAAAAAACACATACGATTCGATGTTATGCTGTTTTCAACAAGCCCATCGCGTTCCGCTCGGCGCTCTGCTGAGTAAATGGTTTTATATGTTCGTATTGAGAGATTAAGATGAGAACAAATGCATAGGATTAACTTTTAGATTGGGTTATGGAAAATTTCGAGAGTATTAATTCTAATAAACTAACCTTGAACAAATTAAGAATATGACCCACTTATATTTTTTCCTAACTTGACACTCTCGATAACGCAACATTTTTGAGCATTTTTTATCTCTCGGCGTAACGTATTCATGTTGTTATTTTTGGACTTGTCTACTAGGGTAAGATTATAATTTATTAAAAAAAATATTTCCAATTGAATAAGATAAAAAATTTATGTTTGTAATCGACTTTATCCTTTGTTTTTATTTACAATGCAAAAAATGGTAAATATTATAAAAATAAATTTTACATATAGATTTTAAAAAGAATTTTAAGTGGCAGTTCAAAAAATATTAAAAAATGATATTTTATATTTTAAATAATTAGACATTCGCGCATCCGTTTGTTAATTCTAGGTTTTTTCACAGTGTTATGATGTTTAAGCAACGAACTACATGTAAGTTGTCTAAATCTGGTTGTATACCTTAAACGATGTGCAGTCCATTTCTAAATTGTCTACGAGATTGCTAGACTTAGTTTTCTTAGGATTTTATCATAAAAATATTTCTAGGGTACATATTTGACTTTTCTATTTCTCAGTAAAGTTATTTCCTTGGATTTCCTTTATAATCCATACAACATTTTTTTTTTTTTTGCCTAACAAAATTGTTTTTTTTTTATACTATTTAACAAAATATTTGTAAAAATAATAACTTTTAGGAGTATACCATAGGTTAAAATGCACTCTTTTAATGAAAAAATAATTTTGAGTATAGATAAATATTAAATATTATTTTTTAACTAAATAATAATAAACATGGTCAATATATATAGTTCTTTTTATATACCTATGAAAAATATTCTGGTAAGTTCTGATTGCGTCAATTGTTTTATGCAAATTGTTTGCAGATTTGATAAATCATGGAACACCCAGAGTTAGATTTGGGGTTTTCCCGAAAAAATCTCAATCTAGAGATTCGGGATTCCTGAAAAGATATTTTCAAAAATTCTCGAGAAATTGGGAAAAATAAAAACACAAGTAAAAAACAAAAATCTAGTTCGAATACTCAAATTGAGCAAATTTCTATCCCGATTATGGGTAGATACATATTTCAGATACATATTTTAAAAGACTTATTATTATTCCTTATTTTTTTTTAAATTTTAACGCTTAAAAAATATATTTTGGTTCTTGAAAAATATTAAAAAAATCTCGAGAACGCGATTTCCCGAATGGATTAAATTTCAGGATTTGGGAAAGGAATTTTTCGAGAATTCCCGTCGGGAAATTCGCCAAAACCCAACTCTACCCACAGTTACCGGATCCAGGGCCAGTTTTCAGTCGTTGACATAAGCGACATTTTTTATTAAGTTATGTTGGAACAAGATAAGTTTGATGAGTTCAATACAAAATCTACAGAATTATTATTTCATATATTCAAATAGATAGCTGCTTTCAGAAAAAAACATTTGGCAATTTCATATCTTCAAAAATTATATAAATAATTTCATAGATAAAAAATATAGTTATCGGCCTGATTACGAGAGTTGTTTTAATGACTTTTTAATTATTGCTGATCATTGTTCCACGTAGTTTACCTATGTATGATTTTTTTTGTTATGGACTCATCAAGGGAAAACTATATATATGGAATTCAGAAAACCGAACGATAAACAGGATTCGATCATTTAAGTATTTCAGGAAGGAAAGTAGGGAGTAAAAGTAAGGAATAAAAGCATAACTTTGTGCTGTCAATGGTTACCTAAAACAAAAACATCTCCGCTAATATTATCATTTTATTTTTTTGTTTTTTTAGAGATTTAATGCAAACAAGTTTGTGGCCGTCATTACCGCTTAATTTTTAAAGTGATGGCGCTAGTGACATAAAAGTTTAAAATCGTAGAACTTTTGCATATGTAATCTCTGTGTTGGATTGATTTGATACTAACGCTTTGCGGCCACACACTTCGGTCGCTTCATAATAAAAACTTCTTAAATTTGCAACAAAAAGGATTATTGTAAACATCCTGCCTTAAACCTTAATAAATTAAACATCAGACCAATAATTTAAGACACATAACCAGCGGCAACCAAAAATATAAAAAAAATAAAATAAAAAAATAATAATAATAGACACCTAAAAGATTTGAATGAACGACTAAGGTCACGCTTGAAATCTACTAATCTCATATGTATGAAAATCCTTAAAAAATTTATAGGCATTTGCATCTTTTATAAATCTGGAGAATTGTCTTCTCTCAGCAGTAATATGAAAGATATACTGATAGTTTTAACTGATTTATAGAAAAAGGATTTGTTAAAAACAATATTGATATTTATTAACAAGCATTATTATTATTATAACCTTTTCTTTTAATTTCGTTTACACTTTCATGGCTTTAAAAATAAGCTATAGCTTTTTCATATTTAAACTTGGAACTTTTTTACTTAGACAATAAAAAAGTTTATTTACAACTATATTTACCTATAATTGTGGTCACACTACTTATAGAAATAGTTCGATTAATGTTTTTACTAAAGAAAAGATCAACCTTAATTGACACCGAGATCTCACAATCTCACTTGATTGTGCTGAGATATATTATTACATAATTCTTACTAACTAATTTTACTGTTATCTTCTATTAGATAAAAAATTACATGCATAAAATTTGTTATTTTATTATTATGTACGTATTATATGTACGTACATATACATAATATATACATATATGTTGATAAAACAGCGATGCATTACAGATTACAGCTAAAATGTAAGAAAAATATAAGAGACTTCAAACTTTTTTCATCACAGCCAATTAATTTTAAGATTTAAATGAAACACACATATTATTGACGGCTTTCTTCTTGAGATCCCGTCTTAAAGACAACGGCGTATTTACCGTGAACTGCCTCTTGAATACTGTATACTTTCCGCTAAAGTTATCCTGATAGTCTAGCTCGTCCTCGGCATCGAGATATTTGCTTCGGATCACCGAAATTGCTTTCTCTACGGACGAACGAAAACCATCCGTCTGCACAGAGTCTGATTTTGATCTTGTGGCAAACACTTTCAGCATTGATTTCTCACTAAGTCGTTCCTTAAGTTCAGCATTTTCAGTCTGCAGCATTTCGGCCGTTTTCTTCAGATCCTCAACTGAGTTCAGCGCGCGTTGGTGTTCCTCGTCAGATATTGTTAAAGCACTGCATGGCAGGAAGTTGTTCATTGAATGGTTAGCATTTAAATGCTGTGAAATGCTCATGATTTTTAGTTCTTGTTTGATGGATGCATTCTCGAGCATAAGAGATTCTTTTGTGGGCATCGGATTTGTACAAACCGAATAAGGTGCTATTATACTTGGTCGCTGGTCAATATTTATGTGATTCAGTTCAGTTTCATCATCTATTGTATTACTTGCACAATGACTGATCGATTCGGGTTTATTATTTTCAGCCGCAGGCTTTTGAGCAGCTGATTTCAGCACCGAACACGACTCTGCCAATACTACGTTCATTTCGTTTAGATTCTTAAGTTTACATAGCATTTCTTCCTTTTCCTCAAAGTACGACTGACTGTAGTGGTTCATCTTCAGGTTTAATTGTTGCACGCTCTGCCCGAGCTCGTGTTTGCGACGTGTCAGTTCTTTTATTGTTGTTTTCATAACGGCAGCCTCTCGTTTGCGTGCCACAAGATTCATTTCGGACAGTTCGAGTTTTTTTCGTAAGGCATCCACCTCGCCGTTTGTCTCAACACTGTTGATAACTTTCTTTTTCACACAATGATCAACGCACGACACGGAGCACACAACAGCCTGATCTTCTCCAGTCAGAACAGCAATTTGACGCTTAAGAAGTGCTATCTCGTGCTGGTGATCCTTTAGCTTTGTCTCTAGCTTCTGGCTACGTTTAATTTCTTTTTTTACATTATGTGCATCATTTTGGTGACATGAACTCAGCTGGGTTTTGAGCGTACGACTCTCTTCCTCCAGAATATCGATGTGCTTCTGCCTGCCGTGCATCTGACTTTCGAGTAGCGATACGGACTGTTCTAGTTTGCGTATCTGTTCGTTCTTGTCGACCGAGTCAAGACGCAGTGAGATCACTTCTGATTGTAGCGAGTCAGAGTTTGAACGTATGGTGTACATAAGATGGGAAAGACTGGCTTTGTTCATAATGAACATGAATATGTGTTACTTATAAATTTATAGGGATGTAGAATTTATTAATTTATTATAATTTTAAAATCGATAAGAATTTATTTCAATTGTGACAAATTGAAAAAAGTCATAATGGGGCGGTTTACTTGAAACAAAACAAGTATTTGTAATTATTGAATATATAGGCTGAAATAATAATACTTATCTATTCGTTTTTACGCTTTACTCTAAGACTAGGATTATATAAAGTATGTATATACCAGTTAATACGAGGTATTCTAACTTAAAACATATAACATTTTACAGTTTACCTTTTAGAATAAATTATTATTATTATTATAATATATATTTTAATAATAATATACATGTTTGATTTAAAAATCAAGATTGGAAATGACCGACTGCATTGAAAAAACACAAACGTTAAATTAGGATCATCTACAAACAAGAGAGGATTTCCAAGACACAAAAGTGCCTTATCATATATAAATATTCTACTGAACATTAGTTATCTTATAATTATACGAGTAAAACCTATTTGTGTAGCTTATATTATCTTTGGATTAATGCATTTCTTTATTCTGTTATTAAGTTTAATTTAAAAAAGTTATTTAGTAATGACAAATCGTTATTTGTTTGAACTTTATTCATAGTTTGTGCTACACCCATTACCGACAATTGCAATTATTTTTACCTCATATCGTAGCTGCCCTTATATTCTACTAAAGTTTAAACTCAGTGAATGAGTTTTTATTATAAAGAAGTACATATGTGACTCACTAACTGAGTTCAAAATTTAGTAGAATATAGGGGCTGCTTTGAAAATGTGACCCACTATTTCGAGACGTTAGTGACGAAAGTGACTGCACCGAAGTTTATAAACTGCTGTAAAAAGCAGATTTGAAGATTCAAATGATCATGTATTCGAATGTTAATTTTACTCAGGGTCATTAATGATATTCTGAGTTCTTACAGTGACTGTAAGTGACCGTGTTAAGCCTGATATACTAAGTTCGATCGAAATTAGTATTAAACTCGTTTTTGCTCTGAAACTGAAGATTTTTTCAACGCAAACTTAGTATTAGTGTCCTTCAGGTGGCGACTTTATTTCAAAAAGACATTTGCCATTGTGTATGTTAGTTTATTGAATTATTGTTATGCTAAAAACTTTAGGAAAAGATGGGGGTACGTTTTGCGTGCATAAATGTACCATATAGCAGATTCAAAACTGAAACTCGGTGCAAACGCAGTACTAATTAAACGAGACGTTATAACCAAATTTCTTTTCAGTTTCATTAAATATTCTGCAATAAAAATAACATTATAATTTCATATAATTTATGTTAAGAGTTAGGACTTTTGTACACACACAGTTACCGCATCGAATATCATTAGACGCACTCACTGTTACAAACGCTGCATGCACGCACCCATTCGCCGTGTCTCCAAATCAGTTCAGTGGACGGGGCTCTCGTGCTTGCGCTACTGTCAAACATACAAAAAAACAGAAGCGGCTGCGCGTCGCTCGGCTGTCATCTTGAATTTTGTTTGCATGCAAAATACGGTTTGACGGATTTTACAAGTTCATCATTTTAATCAGCACTCCTCCACGATGGGTTCAAAGAAACACAAAAAACACAAGTCCGAACGCCGGGAACGCAGTGACGGTAAGTGTTTAATTAAACTTGTACTCAGATTCAAAATTCGAATACCCGTAACACAGCACACACGCAAGCGATTTATTAGCGTCTGTCTGTCTGGAATTGGAACTGTTGACTTTAACCACTTTTATTTGTAGATCGACAATTCTGTCTAGAACGTCCGCCGAGCCTAAAGCTCATTCTAAAAGTGGGCGGAAACAGTTCAACGCCAGAGCATGGTAACGACTCACCAGCCTACGGTATTCAGGCCGAAAGTAGTGCAGACTTTGGCTCTGACTATCCCGAGAGACACAAAAAGTCCAAGAAGAAGAAAAAGAAAAAGGATCGCGAGAAACGGCACAAACATCATCACAAAGAAAAGCGCCGTCACCGAGACGACTCGAGCCAAGAGGACATGAGCGTGGGCGAGGAGAGTACCCAGGTGCAAGCCGACTATATTTTACAGTATGCGGGAATCTCAACCGCACACAGTCTGGCCAGTTCCCCAGTTACAAAACCCTTGATACCGTTGCGATCTCCCACACCTGAGCCCGAACCAGAACATGAACCCGAACCGATATTAGAACCGATGCTGTCGCCTACTGAACCCATACACAGTATAGAGCAAAGTCCGAGCACACAGAGCATAAAGTCTGGTGAGTATCTAAAGTCTCCGTGCAGCGATAGCGGTCGAGAGCCTCGCACCTGCGTACTAAAGCAAAAACAAAGTAAATCTCCGTTGTCTAAATTGCTGGATCACTTGTTGCGTGCTCTCGAAAAGAAGGATCCACATCAGTTCTTTGCATGGCCTGTCACCGATGACATTGCACCAGGTTATTCATCGATTATTTCCGATCCCATGGACTTTTTGTCAATCCGTCAAAAAGTTGACGAGAACGAGTACGTTACATTGCAGGAATTCTCAGAAGACTTTAAATTGATGTGTGACAATGCCATTCGGTATAATCATGTGGATACCGTGTATCATAAGGCTGCCAAGCGTCTGCTTCACATCGGTGCCAAGATGTTGCAGCCAAATCAGCTGATGCGAAGCCTTCGTCCACTAATGGTGTACATGCGTGAGCTGAGTCCTAAAGAGCTAGGTTTTGACCTGACGCAAACGATTCCGCAAGACAATGACTCGCATATTGTGGATTCGGCTGATGAGGGAATGTCGACAGGGGCTGATGAAGGCAATGCAGCGCAATTAGAGGAAGACGAGAAACGAAGGACCATAAGGTAAATATAATTATTTATTTATATTATTCATATTAATTTAATTATTTCTGCAGACAAGAGAATAATCCAAAATCGCGATTTGAAGCGTATGTCGATGATCTGACAGCAGAAGAAATACTAACGCAGGTTCAGGATGCAGCCAAATCAGCACGCAAGCGTGTGTACGATCGCAGGCATCCCAATAAAATGGGTTTTCTACGTCAAAATAAAGATGGAAGCACGAGCATGAGTATAATTCTGGACACAGACAATGATCGTCCGGAACGTGTGATTTCATTGGGTGCATTCACGGGAAAACTTCAACAAGGCACTGGTCAATTGCAAGGATTCCGAGAGGATCGTCGCAACAATGCCAAAATGGTAAAACCCGTCAACTACGGTACGTTCTGCTCCTTTGCGCCCGTCTACGATTCAAGATTCTCGAATCTCAGCAAAGAGGAGTCCGAACTCATTTTGAGCACGTACGGAGACGAGACAGGCGTTGAGTATGCGGCTAGTATAACTCAGTTCAGTCGTGACAGTAGCTATCCCAGTACTCTGGCCAATGGTCTACTAGACGTACTGTCCTACGGAGAACATCGAAAATCCATGGCAATTCTAGCTGATAATCAACGCACCCGGTATGAACAGCATGAAATAGAGCAAACGTTTCCGAGTGCAGTAAGCACCAACAATGTCAGCACTACCAGCGAAGAAGATGAAGCCAAGAAATACGAAAACGTACATGTGGACTTTAATAGTCTGCGCTCATTGGGAGATCTTGGTCTAGATATTACGTTCCTGAATGACATGGAGCAAACTATTCGAAAAAATGAGATCACTAAAAAGCTTCAGACGCAATTACACACAAATTCCACGCTGATAGAGCGTCTTCAGCAGGTGCAAACGGAGCGACTGTCACAACCTTTGCCACAGCATCTGTCACAAGTGGCTAGACCTAACAGCGACGAGATTCAGCTGGCCGTACAAATCACATCGAATCTCACGGAAATGGCAAAACAACTTCCACCCGAATCAATCGCAACACCGCACACCCTGCGCAAGGCCATGGGTTTGACAAATGGTAATCTGTGCATAGTGTGAGCTCCTGTTGATTTTCCATGATTATACTAATGCATTTTTCTTATTTATAGTCGGCCTGGAACCACTTTCCACACAACGTCTCCCAATCGGAAATGTAATTATGCAACCGCAGCAGAGCGTTGCACCAAAAATCATTGCATGTGTTGGAGGTGACAGTCTATACTAGTTTATTGTTTTTATTCAATTTTAATGTGTTCAATTTACAGGTGACATTATCGATACCACTGAAGTACCGATGGATCTCGAACCAGAACCGCCCAGCTTGAGCGTGGTGCCAACAAGTAGACCGGTACCCACACAGGTCGATCTAGAGAATGAACTGCGTGAATTTCTCGAAGGTGGTACAAATCTAGTGCCCGGTAACGATGTGGGCATCGAATCGATGCTCATCGACTAAAACTAATCCTCTATTTCAATTGCACATTTTTTACGTATGGTTTTAAATTTTATGTTTTCTATGTATTAATATGCACACTATTGTGTCGTGAAATGTCCCTTTTAAAGATTTTGTAATAAAAATGTGCATTATTTGATAGATAGAGATACGAACTCTAAAATTTTATTTAAATACTGTGTGTGTGTTTCAAGATATACCTCGCCATCTGTAAGAGATCTTTTTTCAATCCTTGTTTAAAAATATTTCCATTAAGAGGAGATTCAAGGAATCATTTGATGTATAAAGTACATGTTACGCAAAACGACAAGCAATAACGAATTCTACATTTTTATTCAATTCTTAATTTGTGATAAATTGCTCGACTTAGTCCCAGAAGTATCTCTCTCCCTAACAAAAGTCCATTTTTATTTAGGTGATAGATCATTATGGTATAACCGTTCAAAGATAACGTTAAAATCCTTGCTAAATCGGTAATGATTCTTCGAAAAGGCTTCGTGGATCGTGGATTTTTGAAATTAGTGACTCACGGCAGACAAAAGAACCAATTGGTCTTGACCGACTCTGTAAAGTTCAGAATTTTGACAGAAGTACGATCGAAATAGTGCATATTTACATATATCCCTCCTCGGATTATCGCCTAGTATACCGTGAACGTAGACCAAAAATACCAAATGAAAAATTTTGGACAAAGAGCATATATTCTATATAGTACAGGCTAGGAGCAAATACTTAAACTGGACTAATTTTTCCATGTGTAGGGGGAAACCTCCAAACACCTAATATCACAACCCCAAAAACTATAAGGCGACATCGACATGGACTCAGACATCGCGAGTGAGGCAGATGGCCCAGCACGCACATCATCACCACGCAGCAGCATAAACGGCGGCAGGGAATCCTACGCTATGTTGCTGCACCGTTTAGACCAATCCGAAACGGAAATGGCGCAGAGAGTCCAGCAATATCCACAGACGCAACCGCCGATGCAACCGCAAGTGCAACCGCAGATGCAACCGCAAGTGCAACCGCAGATACAACCGCAGATGCAACCGCAAGTGCTACCGCAGATACCTCAGCCATATCAGCCGTATGCGCCGATGCAGCCACAGCACGCGTTACCGGAGCAGATGGCTCCGCCGCAACAACACATCGCGCAGCAGCAGAACGCTTTACAACTAGCGCAGCAGTTTATCCAGCAGTTCGCGCCACAAAACGCACCAGTTCCCCAGTACCAGCCGGAACCGCAGAGAGTCCGCGTCAGACAACATGCCGGAGTTCGACCCGTCTTTCGCTTACAAAGGGGTCACGGCGGTAAAATTCGTCTCCAGGATCCGGAGACTGCAGGCAGCATATGGTTGGGACGAGCAGATCCTCCTTTTCGCCGCGCAATCAAAGCTGCGAGGTTATGCCAAGGAGTGGGTCGACAGCTCGGAGGACGCATTCCTCACATTCGAGCAGTTGGCCAGGGCTCTACTAGCTGAGTATCCGAGTTACGTGTGCGA
>JAAAKO020005087.1:0-20175 GCA_010015015.2 Bolitophila cinerea | reverse complement strand
CGGTCATTTCCGGACGGTTTTTTTAACATTCGTGTATTAAGAACGAATAATTGTTTTTACTCGGTTCGGTTTATGAAAATATTTTTTTAAATGGACGGTATTTTTCTCGGACCGTTTTTAAACCGGCTTGTATTATTAGCCGATTTTTTTTTTACTTTGGTGCTTTTCTATAATTTGGTCTTTTCCAAAAAAAATTTCGAGATGTTTTTATAATATTAGGATGTTTTTAGAATTAACTTGCGGATTAAAATATTAAAAAAATTTAAGTCATTTAAATCTTATTTCTTATGAAAAGTCGGCCTTTTTAAAAAGACCGGTCTTTTTAACCTAAAATCAGTTAACCGGTTTTGGCCGGTCTTTTAATATGGAAAAGACAGGTTAACCGAAAAATAAAAGACCGGGTAATCGGTTAACCGTTTTTTTTGACCATACTATTAAATTAGCGTATAATTTAGCTTACTCCATTTAATTCAATATTATCCACTAAACAATTAAGACTCTATTACTAAAAAAAAATGTCCACAAAAAAATTTGCTCCAACATATTTTTAAGAGCGATTTATTTTATGCCTATTAAAATTAGTTAAACGATGTTAAACGTTAACTATTACTTAGTTTATACTATTTTTTAGTCGATTTAAGTATTAATTATTTCATATCATAAAGCATAAACATTGATCAATTTATCAATTAATTTTGTTAGAATCCCTAAAACATAATACATAAATTGACAATATTTCAATGGCAGAACGAATCTCGATTTCTGAGTAAATAAAAATAATAAAATAATTGATGGCATTTCGTGTATAAATTCAGTTAGCATGTTCCAACAAAATCTGGTTGTACTAGCAAAACGACGAATGTTCCGCTAATTATTATTGATTATTATAATTAGAAGCTGTCTAATTCCCATTTCAATTTTATCAATTTGTTAACCCAGCACATACTTATTATAAAGTTATCTTAAAGAAAAAAGATTCCAAAGAAAAGATGAAAGTGGCCTAACTTTCATATTCACCGGCAAAGTAGTGTTGCACTCACGTCAATTTAAATGGCTGCCATTAATCTCTTAACTCATACGTAACGATTGCATCTTCTTAATATCTTAATCGCTAAATGGAATGTTGTAAATTCTTACTGCAAATAATTAGAGCAGTGATTTAAAAATAGGTTTTGCCCCATTTAATATTAATAAACACATTTTTTTATTGAAGTAAACAAAACTATCTTATTTTTTTTGATCATTTATAATTTAAAAGATTGATTCAGTATTTTATATTGAAATCTTATTTTCTTTCATACTTTTTTAAATTTGTATGTTTTTTTGTCTATAGCAATTTGCTTAAGGACATAAAAATAGACATAATTTTCAGAACAGCTCGCAATTTTATTTATTGTGACACCAACTTGGGTCGAGGTACCATACAGAATCCTTGTCATAGAGTTGAAAAGCTTTAGAATATGAGCCATCCTTGTAACAGGAAAAACCATAAATTAATAGTTCCATAATGGTACAATCTAGTGTAAAACATCCTGAACCTGTCTTCTTAAGTCCTTCTTCCCATTTAAATCATGACATGATTTTTCCATAGACAAATTAAAGCAACCTTCTTCTACAAATCAGATTAACCTAGTCAAAATTAAAATAATTCAAAAATAAATCTTAATAAATGTAATATAAACCTAATACTACTCATATATATAAAAAACACAATGTATGTGTATATGCCGTATACCATATAAACGTATTTAAGTTGCAATATATACCTCAACCAATAAATTAATTCAGTATAATTTCTTAAAAGGCGCAAAGCTCACGCAACCTCTAGCGCCGACGCGACGCCAGCTTTTCACGTTCGTGTATGCGAGACTTGTTCGCATGACCATAGCGTAAAGTTTTGCGTTATAGGGAATAATAAATTATCTGGCTCAACTTGCGAAGCGCACTGGGAATCTGCCACATCCAGATTTTTTTGCACCCCCCTCTTATATATCTATTACTTTTTGCATTTGCTACGCCACATAACCGCCGTATACAATCATTCGTGTGTATATGTGTGTGTGTGTATAAGTACATTGTATATAATATATAGCATAAATGTAGTATAAGCGGAAATAATAATGGAGTTTCGCTCGCGTGCACATAAAGTATAGCCTTGCGTCTACATTATGGCCTCTTTTAAGTGCAGTTTTAGAAAAGCTGTTCCTTCCTCGCTTAAAATAGTGTAACAATACATCTTTCATGTAACATTAACCTAGGAATTTTAATCTTGTACACTGCACATTCGAGTTATATACATTCTCAACTCGTATAATATTCATTTTATACTCACGCGTGCTCGCATTTGCTTGCTTACTGCATTCTTTGCGGGTTGCGTCCTCGTGGGCGCCTCTATCCGCCCTATACGACTTTTTTTATTCTTCTGAGTCTCGCACGCACACTGAGTGCACACACACATACACACACACCACACACACACACATAAAACGTAATAAAAAAAAATCATTTTTAAGTATATTAAATTTTTATGCTATGTACTTTCGTTGTAGGAAATTATCCCTTTGAGGATAATGTGTGTATTATACGATGTTTTAATGCTTTTTTGCGGATAGAACGCATCATTGTGGTTGGGTGGTGGTCTTGCGTGTAACGCAGAATAATAAAGAAAACTCAAATAATATATATATATAAAATATATGTAAACCGACAAACGACAGCGTGTGTGTGTGTGCTCTTGAGCGGTGTGCTAATGTGAGTATGTGTGAGTGTGTGCTGTCGGAAAGCTGCGAAAACTTATTTATGCTGCGTATAAGTATAATAATGCAAAAGGAAAACGCATGCGCGTGTCGCGTCGGTTTGTTTTTGCTTAATGAGAAATTGTGCGCTTCGCTTGTGTTTTTAGCGCCACACGCTAGCTCGATCTTTTAGTGTTTCTTGGAAATTATATTTATATGTATATATGCGTTTTCATATACACGAACTTATAATGCTCGTTTGTTTATGCTTTATGAGCTTATATGTTTACAGATGTGTCTGTATACGAGTTATAGAATTATGATGGTTTATGACTGCAAATTTTCAATTTTAGTTGAATTATTTGCTTATAAATGTAAATATATGGTTTTATGTAATTTAAAAGGAGTGCTTTTACTGATTTGGGATAACATGTATTTTGAGAGTATTTTATATACACCTAATAAGACTTTTGCACTAAAGTTTAAAAACAAACATACGAAAAAAAGTTAATTTAATATTTTGCCAAAGTAAAACCAAAAACGGTTAAATTTTTTTTTAGTTATGTGTCAATAAATGTTTTGATTTAGCAAATAATAAAAAAAAACAAGAAATTCAATAAAAATATACAATAATTTAATAAATATTGAATATATTAAATATTGAAAACAAAAATTATGCAAAAAAAGGATAATATTTAATAAAAAATAAATAAATTTGTTGATTTTTTATTACCACTGAGTTTTTGTTTTAAAAAATATAACTGCGATAACATTTTTTTTTTTGCTTTTTGTATTTTGGAATAATACCGGCATTTCTCAAAAACATCCCCTAAAACAATGATGATTTTTTTCAATATAAGAGGATCTAAAAAACTACTTATGTTTCATTAAAGGTTTTTCAATATTTTTTTAAGTCAATATTTCAAGAGTTTCACTTTCAAAACTTATGATGAAAATTATCCAAATTATACTTAAAGGTTAATTCTAAGCTAAAGCTTGCTCAATGGGCCCACTCAGTGGCCTACATGCTGGACCTGTCTCCTCGAGACGGTTCCCCCTTCCAATCATCATCTAATAAAACAAATGGTTGTTTGAAGCTCCTGCCTAGAAATATGTTTGATAAGTCTTGCAAAATAGCAAAAATCGTCTCTAAAAATTGATAAAATTTATCATTTGGATTTTATGTAAAGTGATGAAGAAATATCGTAACCGAAAATTACATAAATTCTGACTATTCTAATTTCGAATCCACCAGATCAAAAAAATGTAGTTTTACTCAATGATATTTAGTGGGCGGAAACTTCCTAACGGATTATAAACTTACTCTTAACCTATTAGCTGTAACTTTATCGAGGTAATATGGATCCCAGGCCATTCTGGTTTTCTTATCGGACCGGAACCTGCCATAGGCTTGGAGTATGCCTATGGCAGGTTTCAGGAGAACAATTATCCAAAACCGCATGAATGAACTTCATACATTAAAATGAGAGGCACTTGATAATTGCAGACAAACAAGATCAGTCAAAAAAACAAACAAAAATGATTCTTCATTTTTAATAAACCGTTATGTAGGTGTTGCATCATGGAAAACGAGTCATTATAGAGCAATACCTCTGTCAATGCCCACAACATCAGACTGAAATGTCTTAAATCACCCTTTATTTCAATCACTGGGAAGCTCATTTTACGGAGTGAACTACAAACAAATATATACAATATACTTTGTAAAAAAACTAATTTCATTACTATATTAAATGCATTTTCTATCCAAACGGGATTTAGGTAGTCAAATTTAGTGGAGAAAAACACTTATTTGGAATTAATGTCAAGTTGAATTTTACAAAATATACCTGTAATCGATAATATTTAACTAATTTTTGAATTTGTCTGAAAATATTTCAAATTATAAGCTTCTAAGTCTTGTATATCGCGAAATTTGGTTTTTAGAAATACATTTTAATTTGTTGCCTTGCTTCAAACATAAAATATTTGATAAAAACGTGAATTATATAGCAATTAGTATTTCACATCCAGTATTGTAAGGTATTCTGTAATTTTATATCCCAATTTATATCGCATTTTTTGATATTTCTCGACAAAGATTCACAGAATACCACGACAGTGAAAACCCAAAAAAACAATAAGTTAAATATTTAAAACTAATTTGGACTTTTAAATTTTTTCTCATAAATAATACAAAATTTAAAATGAATAAATTTTCAATATTTTTTTTATTTTGAACAAAATCTCAAAAAGTTGGTCAATTTGGTCATTTTGGAGAAATGTTAGGCCTGCCATTTTAATTCATAAGAGCTATGGCATATCTGTCACCGCTACATTTATGTATGCCTATAAAGAAATCTACCTCCGTAATGCTTCATTCACTCCATGAGATCCATAAATTCATCAGATCTGAACAAACCTACGACTCGTATATAATAATACCATTAACTTATTAAACCAATATAAAAACAACACCTGCCCTTGCGAATGACACAACATATATACCCATGTACAGGTTAGTCACGATCTGACCCACATTTACCACCTGGAATATTCTCGAGTGCTATCTATACGTCCACGTCGCGCATCACTCCACTTTGCATCATTCCTCCATTTACCACGTGCTCGAAGCCATCAATAAAATTATATCTTTCTACTTCCAAATCATTTACTCTGCCCGCGTTTACTTGATGCGAGCAGAAGAGAGATACTCAACACCGTCAAGCTTGTACCTGGTGCTCCGTCCCTCGCCTCACACCGCCCATCGCGTTTAATCAAGATAAACTTTTTCCCACACCTTCCAGCGATGGCAGCGGAGCCGGTGTCGGCGCGAGCGCGCACAGCAAGGACGCGCAGGGACGCGTGCAACACGTGACACATGTACAAGTCATGAAAACTACCCGTAATTCTTATTCCGGAAACATTCTTTTTTAAAACTTAAGAGTGGGAACGTGCGCGCATCTTGCCTTAATATATACTACGTGTATGTCCTGTATGTCCTGTATATCCTGTATATATATATATTAAATATAAAGGGAAGCGCACTCGACGATGGCGACACCGACGGTGTGGATAATACCCTTAAACACATACAAAAATACATACATACATAGACAAACACATTCAGGTAATTCTAGAATCTAGATATATTGTATGTACGCTCTATAAATATATGTAATACAGGACACCAGGGCACTATGACACTATGGTGCCCATTGAGTGTATCCTCGCTCCAGCCGTATATATATAAAATATATACACGACCATATAGAACGAACAAAATCCAGGTGAAGCGCCATGTTTAATGACAAATGTTTTACGTTATTATGTTTAGCTTCACCTGGGTCTCTAATTCGTTAAAAGCTCTTGGTTTTGCGGTGGCGAAACGGCGGCGAACTCACCACCCTTTCTAGTCTCTCTATGCGGAATTGCGGATGCTTCCTATACGTTCACTACTATCTATTATAATATATACTACACTACATATATATTATATAATGTTATGGTGTAGTGAATGTAGAACACACACACCGCAATAGAATGACATATTATCATCGTATAATTACATTTTCTTTCTACGTGAGAGTGTATGTGTGCGTGTGTGTTCGCGTATATACCATAATATAAATATTAAGCTTTATCTTTATTTACACATGCAGCGATGCCGAAGAGCAAAATACCGTTTGCCGGAGCAAACCATTGTCTGCTGCACGGTGCACCGGAGTATTGTATACAATGTTTTAAATTTTAGCTAAGTACCACGGGAAAGAGTTAAATTAAAATTTATCGATTAAATGTATATAAATAACGTATAGTATAAATATATATATATATATATGCTATAGTTGTAAATATGGGTAAGCCGCCGTATTTATTTTATGGTGGTAGTGGTGCGTGCGTACACAAGCGCATGTGCGGTTTAATATAGGCAAGTGCGCAGGGAATCCTCCGGCACCGGCTCCGGTTTGCCGGCCGTGTGGTCATGTGCGGTGTGGGCTGGCGCAAACAAAGCGACCAGGAGGCGGCTAGATGAAAGGCCGCCGAAATTCGGATTATGTGCATTCAGGGACAATATTTACGCTTTGGGTATATATATTCACGAAAGTTTGTACTTTATGTGTTTTCGATATTTTTGTTGCTTGTGGGTTTTTAAAATAAATAAAATTTGAAGTGGATTTGTCAAGTAATTTGATTGAATCGTTTTTTTGGTTTAATTTGGTGCGCTTAAGCCGCATAAAGGTTCGTTATGCTGCCGTATTATGTATATTGACGTGGCATTACCCTAGAGTGTATTTTGTTTTTAATTATGTGAAGCCGGAGATACCCCGGAGGGATATTTTATTAAATTTAGCATTTATTCGAAGAGCAGTAATCCAGAACCAAAGAATAATTATTGCGAACCCCTCAAAATGTACTAATGTTTTCACAATAACACTGATTTGAATGAATCGAGAAGAATAATTTCTTTTTCTTGATTATTTTACTCCAATTTTCTAAAGATACCGCACGCTGTCATTGTTACGATACAAATCTAAAAATAAACAAGTAAGTAAATTTGTCAAGTTAATATCTTATTTTTAAGGTAAGGTAATTCAACCTTCAATTTGGACTTTAAATCTGCTTTTGCGCATTTTCGCTTGGTATTCATAAAATGGTCACAAATCTCATGGTATTTCTTCGCCTAAATTTTGTATTTTCATACAATTGACATTTATGCCTTGGAGTTTGACGCTAAGTGAAAGAAAGGTCCATTGGTAAAAAATCTATTATTATTTTTTTATATATATTCGTAAATATGTATCGTTATGACATCCTAATCCCAAATCCGCTTGTTGTAACTCTTCTCTGATTATATCTAATCTTTCAAAATTTGTCGTTGCAATGGTGGCAAAAGCTCGAATTAAAGAGGCACATGTGATAATAGAGTTTTTCTCCGAACATATGCAATTGATAGCCAAAAGTAAATCTCGGCTTCAAATATATTTTATGTTGTTACGTAAAAAAGAAGCAACCGCACCATACACGCACATATAATTTACACCCCCTAAAAAAACGTCTGTGTAAATCTGTCTCTGTTAAACATCGGAAATTAAAATTTATTTCGTGCTCGATTGTGAGTCTATGTGCAAGTGTGTGTGTTAGCCTTAGCCCGGGAACCACACAAAAACCATTAGTTCTCTTTAGTACCCCGAGCAAGGGGTTTTTACGTAACACTAGTGTGTATAGACTTATGCTATGCGTATATTATGTGAGACTCACATTATTGTGAGTGTATGATTGTGTACGTAAATTGAGAGAGATGGACGCGTCTGTTAGATGGTGTAATTTAACACTAAAAAAGTGAGACTACACTACATTTTTCGCATGGATCTATAAGCATCTATCTGTATTATTGTTTTATTGAAATATATATTGTCATTAATTTTAAGATGGATGTTTGCTATACATTTTGTTGCATCGTTTGCGAGGGGTTCCTAATTTTTATCTATGTCCATTAAAAAAAATAGTTTTCATAAAATATCGATAATTTCCTGAGAAATGGCATGTTATTTAAAATATGTGGTACGTAAGTCCATATATGTATATACAAATAAAGGGTTTTTCAATAATGACGGGGAGATTTTGACAGTTTGTTTCGGCCATGTTTATGAG
The DNA here is from genome assembly GCA_010015015.2 of Bolitophila cinerea. NCBI lineage: Eukaryota > Metazoa > Arthropoda > Insecta > Diptera > Mycetophilidae > Bolitophila > Bolitophila cinerea. The sequence goes on along the minus strand of JAAAKO020005087.1, from coordinate 11,785 downwards.
TTCGCAGTTGTTAATTTTTTTGCTTTGTATTTATTTGCAAAAGACAAATTAACATGGCAAGTTATACGTGCAAATTATAAAATAAGGTTGCAAACTCTAATTTCAGCAAGAAAATCATCTTTAGCGACGAAGCTAATTTTTGGATGAACGGGGAACGTAAACAAGCAGAATTGTAGATTTGGGATTATGTTAATCTACACGAAGTCCATCAACAATGCATCCGTAAAAAGTCACTGTTTGGTGTGGATTTTGGGCCGGCGGCATTATCGGTCCGTATTTCTTCGAAAACGACGATGGAATTGGCAACAACGCATCAACGCAATCAACGTAGAGCGCTACCGATCGATGATAACCAATTTCTTGTGGCCCAAATTAGATGATATGGATATGGACGACATGTGGTTTCAACAGGACGGCGATTAGAACCCATTAGACTTTCGCTTGTGGGGTTTTCTTAAGTCGCAGGTCTATGCTAATAAGTCTCAAACAACCGATGCCCTCAAAGTCAACATAAACCATGCCATCGTTCAAATTCAGACTAATGTAAGCGCCAGAGTCACTGAAAATTAAATCCCTCACCACCCATCTAAGCAGCGGCGGCCATTTGAACGATGTCATGTTTAATACATTAGATCATCGATACACCTTTCCAATAAAAATGTTGATATCTCCAATAAACGTGTTTCATTCACTTTCAAATCTAACCATCCTTAATGGAAAACCCTATATGAAGAATTGATAATATCGGTGCAAATAACCCAATTGCGTTGAGGCACCAAAAAAAATAGAAATATTTTTATTGTCTTTGTAAAAAAAAAATCTCTAACAATATTTAATATTTTTGATAGTATCCTTGATAATAAGTAACGAACACCTAACCTTCCCAAATGAGAGTATTTCACACAAAATAATTTTTTTTTGAGAGGTATGTGGTAAAATGTAGTTTTTTTTTATAAAAAAAGCTTTTATATAGCAAAAGTTAAGAAGAAGTTAAGTGCTTTATTTTACGACCCCTACAAATTGTATACCAGTGCTAAATTTGATTTAAGAAAGATCAATCCGATCGGCTATCATTAGGGTAACCAAAACTAAGCGCTAAAAATATGATTTTAAGCGCCTAAAATAAGCCATAAAAACATAGTTTTAAGCCTTTAAAAAAAGCTCTAAAAATATATTAAATTTATTTAAAAATTTGTACTTGATAGGATAATATCAAATATCTACATTATAAAAAAAAATTATAATACGAACAAGTACATTTATTATTAGCTTAAGTTTTGTACTTAATCTTTTTTTTTCTCAATAAGTAACGAACATTTTTTAAATTATAAAAATGAAAAAAAGCCTCATTATTTGAACAGAATTCGTTTTTATAGAAAGAAAACTTCTTTCTACATAGAAGTTTGTAATTGGAAAGTCCGCTGTTCTTTTGACATATTTTTTTTGTTCTACAGATTAAGCTTGTTTCTGCTTGTTTTTCGATAAAAAATTTGCACTAAAAATTAGCATTTGTACAAAAATAGCTTAAATATGCAAAATAAGCCGAAATATATTTTTTTTAATAAGCTAAAAATTAAACTTAGTTGCCCTAGTTATCATCATAAGTCTAAAATTTTAATTTAATTTTACCCATACAATAATATTTGAATTGGCAATTAACAGCTCTTTGCTTATCAAAATTGTTTGATTCCACTAACTTTACCACAAGGAATTGTAGGTATGTTTCCTTTTTCTTTTAATTTTTTTTTAAAACTTTTTTGTACTTTTTTTTCTTAAATAAAAAACAAAGATTTCAAAAAAATATTTTGCTACAAGAATTTTAACATCGATTTGTCATAAACAAAAACTTTTTATTATTTTTGGGTATGTCAAATTCAACAAGAAAATGGACAAAATATAAAGTTATATTATAAATATTATATTATAAAAAAAAATATAAACAGATTATAAATTAATCTGGAAACCAAAAAAAACGAGATGAAATCCTGGCAATTCGACCTTGTGTTCAACCTTTAGAAAAGTGGAGTTATTAAGAGCTTCACACTCTATAGAGGGTGGGGTAGCGAAGAGGAAACGGTAAAACACTTCATGCGTAAATGCGCAAGCCTCATTTAAGGTAGTAAGGATATTTAATACTAAACCCAGACGACTAGGGTACGCTCAAACAATTTTTTTTTGGAGCTTATGCAAAAATCGAAATCATTTGAGAGTTATATTTATTTTGCGTTCGTCTCTTTATCTAAGAGACGTATATTCCATAAAATCAATCTAATCTATTATTATAATATTTTTATATAGGCCCAAAATATAAATGTTTGTTTCTGAAAGTGAAAGCACTTCGATATTTTTACGTCATATTTCAGGCGTCCTGAGATAAAACCTATAGGCATGGAAAAATAGTCCTCTTGGCCATCATACGAGAAGGGATTGATGGTAAATGTTGCCAAAGTGCCCTAGTTCGATCGTAATTCTGTCAAAAATACATCGAAAAAACCTCTTATGGTAAAGCTTACAGAGCTTTACAGAGAAGAGCAAGACTATTTTATTATTACCATGACCTATCGTGTAATATATTGTCATCATAATAAATACAATGTATTGCAACAATACCGAACTTCAAAAATGATAAAAAAATAGTCTACACTGAAAAAATATTATATCTAGCACAGACAAAATGGACAAAATATGAACATGTTTGTCACATATATGTTTATGTTTATAACGAATGTAAAATATGAACATTCAAAATATAATATGTATGATTTATGAAAAAAAGCTCCCTAATAAGCAAATTACATTAAAGTTCAAATCGATCACACGTTTTATTTCGCTCTCATATTAAACATTAAACTGCTAAAGCTTCCAAGCTTTAAGCTTAACGAAAAATGTGTGATTGGTGTATAACAGTGAATTGTTGCAGAATGCAATGCAAACATAGAACAAGTACAAATGCATTTCACAGAAAAAGTTTTGCAATTCGTCTAAAGATGCGCATTCATCACACTGAAATGCACGCTCTTAGAACTTATACATTATAATTGCACAAATAATACTTAATATGTATCTAAACATTGTGCGCATGTATACATATACAACACATGTATAATATATACAAATATAAATTATATTTATTATAGTGTAGAATTGCGTTTACTCAAATATGCAAGTTGTTGTTACTTGTGTACCGCAGAAATATAGACACGCAAACATAATACACATCCACAACGTATACAAACTATATATATACAATACACATACACATGCACTGCACAACTTTACCCATAACCGCACTGAGACAATTATTTCGGTGGAACATTACATAAGAAACATTAACTCAATGCTGGTAGATATATACATTTTGTATGTGCACAGAAACAAACGTATCTCTACACACGTATTTTATGTGTATGTGTATGTGTGTATATGTGTGTGTGTTTACTCCGCATTTACTAACGTATAGCACATGCCAGACAACTTTGATATAAGAAGCTCGCGCAAATATACATATACAATTCTACATGATGTCTTCGGTCTTGCCAAATGTAATATACACAATATCTATAGAGTCTTGAAAGTCTGTTAAATTGCTATACACCAGCACCACTATACAACCATCACCATTGCCACCATAACCATTACCACTACTGCCATCACCCCCACCACTACCACCACCAGCAACTCCGGCCGTGTCACGTGCTATATGTGGGTTGTCTGTTGTGTGTATGTGCCCTTCGACTGTTCACATTATTGTACTGTGTATTTACTGTGAACACTGCGCGGCGCAGTATAAATCTTAGATGTAATGCGCTTATGGAACACATTACGAATTAGAATTATACTATAAATAGAAAATAGACAATATACTCGTACTAACTAACTATATATATAGTACCAGACAGAGTTGATGTTCATCTTGTGGTATTTCTATATAAATAGTATATATATACATAATTATATAGAGTAAATATCAGTATCGCTATTGGCTCGACACAGAAACATTCTCGTACGAGCATTAAATTGTAAATAATATTCGAGTATTTTTTCACATTAGCGCCAAACTTCATCCCCATCCCACCCGCGACTTGCCGCCCGTTGCTGCTACCAGGCAGCGCCACGCGTTTGCGCTTTATGGCCCTATGATGGTTGTCACATTTTCCGCGCGCAGACTCAAAACACTGAATAATAGTTATTGTTGTTGTCATAGTTGTTGTAGATAGCATAGCGTACTTTGGCACACACACATACACACACATACACAGGCATAACCGGCAAGACAGATGAGGTGGACCGTAATTGTTATTTGTTTGTTTGCATTTCGTGCTTTGTGCAAGCGGGCGGCGACAGCGGCACAAGATTCAGTCGTAGGTGGGCGGAGGGCGCGGGCGATGGGTATAAATAACGCGCGTGTCAAAAAATTGCGAAACGTACATTTCATAGTTTCGCATACCAAAGCGTATATATAAAAACACACACATACAGATACAGATACAGCATGTATATATAAGATTGTCGCTGGTGCGCTTTTCTGGTTATTAATTGCACGTAATTACAGGAATGCGTTTTGTAATTGGTGCCCTGAGTCTGTGTTTGAGAACGAGCGCAGTGCGCGAGCGTGCCAGTGCTGGTTATTATTTTTTTGTACTGTATATCCTTGAGCGGCGGACACATGGCACCTTAAAAGTGAGCTAGAGCTTTACTTTTGATGAGCTTAATAAGTTTGTGCTCGCCAGATGGGAATTTTCTTTAGACGGAATACTGTTCTTCAGAGGCATCAGGCGGGGAGAATGCTTTGCGTGGTGTAATATTGTGATTATTATATGAGATTTTAGAGGATATTCGAAAATGACATAAAAATAACGATGGTAATAAAATATGATAATGTATAATCGCATCGTGGTAAATAATACTAGCTTTCAAATAATGTTAGGTTAAAAGTTTTTGTCTGTATTGTATAAAAACACAATTCCATAAAACAAGTATTATTTTTTTAATTAAAGAATAATGGTACTTGTTCAGCGTTTACTTTTTACAAAGTTGTTAGAATTTTTGTTAAAAAATATTTTTAAATGTTAATTTGGGTGAAAAAAGTTAGCTTAAATTGTAAGAACATTGATTAACATTGATTTAAATGTGCATAAAATTCATGGCACGCTAAATAACAGGTTACAACTAAAATTCTGGACCAATTTGAAGTGCTTGCAGTTTAGGCATGCTTTGTCGAATGACGCTGGTACTGTGCAATAAAATCAGTTATTGCATCATCTTTTTAATAAATAATTCCAAAAAAATACATGCACTATATCAGTCTTCAAAATGCCTTCTAAACAGCAACAGCAGCAAAAACGTATTGTACGATTTTATCAGCAGCACGAAGACCTGGGGAAAAAGTACATCTTAGACCATTTTATGGCTAGGGGCATTGCTAAAAGCACAATATATTCAATTCTGAGCAGTTTGAAAATAATAAAATTAGTCCGGTTCAGGAAGAAATCCAACAATTATGACTAAAAATAACATTAAAAAGTTGCCGATTGCTTTCAACAATAAAGATGGGATAAGCCAACCTAACGCGGCTTGAAATTTCGGATGCTCTCGTATCTGCAAAACTTTAAAATAATTAGATATCAAAGCCAGAAAGAAGCAACGGTCACCAGGTTACACTGAGACGCAAATTTGACAAGTGAAATCGCAATGCAAGTAGATTTGCAAAAATTACAACCAAAAATCATTCATTTTGGATGATGAGAGCTATTTTTCACTTAGCGATTCGTAAATGCTAGGAAATGATGTTTTTTTATACGGACGATGTCAAACATAAATTACATTGCTGTTTCCGATAAGGGATTTTCCGAGCTTTACTTCAAGCCAAGTGGCTACAAATCAGCACCTCTATCAAAATGAGAGTTTAAGCAAAATTGTATTTCCATTCATTCGTAAATATTATAGGGATGATGATTATATATTTTGGCCGGACAAGGCATTATGCAAAATCGACATTAGACTTCTTGGTGAGCAAAAATATCAAATATGTTCCCAAAGTCAAAAATCCTACTAATTTACCGCAGTGCCGCCTAATTGAAGATTTTTTTGGTGAACTTATAAGTTTAGTTTACAAGAATGGCTGGAAGGCCAAAAACGTAAGACAGTTGACACGGCGCACCCGGAAGTTCCTATAAAAGAAATCGACTCAAACGGCGTAAAACGTGCATGCTTGAGCGTCTGCGTAGTGAGGCCGACAAAGGATCTATTGATCAAGTCCATTCAAAAAATTAATTCATATTGAAATAATCACATCCCAATCCCGAGAAAGCTTAAGTTTGAATCCATTCAGTGTTTCAATTAAACAAAAACTTATAATTTTATATATATGAATATAGTTGGTTTAATTTCTAGATGTATGTACTTTATAATCATTTTTTTTATATACTTCTGAGTTTATTTTTAAAGGTAAAAAAACATTTGAAATATCTAACAAATTTTAAAAATGCTTTGTAAAAAATATTTTGTATAGAAAAAAAAAACAAATTTGTTTCAACTCTATACATTTTAAGCCACTTATGTAATTTTAAAATATTCGCCCACTGCTATATTTGATAGCGAATGAGATTGTAAATATATAAAAAAGATACGCAATCTCTAATCTATGCAGTGATGTGTTCATATAACAAACTTTTCAACCCCTGGAAGTTTTCTCATAAAATATATCCATTTTGTTTATTATTTGAAAAGGGGTAACTGAATATATACATCATCTTTTCCTATTTCGCCAAATTATCAATTAAACAAGAAAAGGTGTGCGATATTTTACAAAAACAGCAAAAAGTATACATTAGGTTGTACTTCAAGGCACTTTAGTAGCCGGCTGTACATAGCACCAGCCGGCCGCAGCTTAATTTACTGACTAATACACCGGTAATGACTCATTAAAAATGAAAATGTACTCGCGTTCTGCAAACACACGCGTGCAAAATAAATGATGTTGGCTATATCCTTGAGCTGCGTGGCGCTATAGCGGTCGCAACTGGCACGCCAGCGGACAAACGTTTCCTTTATATCCCTATCTCTATTTACCATATTACATAAGAGTGTATAAGACGCATCACACCAATTCGGTTTGAATTCTAAACCATTAATTATACATGTACGTTTTACGTATTATGTATTTTAGAAGAATGGTAAATTATGCATTATATAAAAGAGAACCATACCTACATAATATACATTTATTTGTTATGCATATTTTAGAAAGCAGAATGCTCGAGGACGCGTTTGTTTGGGCCATTACTTAGCACTCGAAAATTTGGGGTTGAGTTTGTTAAGATTATATATATATATATACATATCTACTATGAGTGCGCTTTCAAGTGGGTTCGACGAATTGCGAGCGTCTGCACGTCCGCGGTTACTTTCTCCCAAATATTCCGAACTTATAATTATTTAAGATAAATGGATCTGTTGAGAGAGGCTTTCTTTACAGGCATGCTTCAGCATGTATACATCAGATTTTTAATTGATATTTGCACATTTTAAGTGAAAATCATCAGTTTGGGCGATCTGCTTAGAGTTAAACAAGCTTTTTTACTTATAAGCAATTTGTTTAAAGGATATGTGGGGATGTATTTTTAGGATTTGTAAGGATGGTCTAGGAAGTAACTTTGGATGTGTTGAGAAATGAAAACGTCACTTTCAAAATGAATATGATGTTGATGTTCCGAGAAAAAAATAGTCGTCTGATGAGCTTTTATGGCCAAACTGAAGGAAAGGAGGAAATATATAAAACACAAGTTTTTCTTATGTTGATAAAATGTTTCAAACACTATCCAGAGGTATATAGATTTAAATTTAAAGATAATAATAAAAACATTATTAAATTACAACACTATAGCTTTCGGAGCTTTGACTTGCGGCAAAAGACCAAAAATCGTGATAATGTTGATAATTCATGAATGACCATATCGAAGAGCCAGTTCGGAAAACATTCGAGATCTTTTAGCACAAAAATTACCACGCGAAGTTGGATGAGCCATCATGCTCAAATACTAGCCTAGAGCGAACGATTTTTTTTCAGGTGATGGATAGTATGCTATCTATACACTATATAATATATTAAAAAAAAATTATAATTGTTACAAAATATTTGGATAGAAAAATCTATACGCTAAATACCAGACATCATATTCATTTTGATGCTTTTTTAGGTTCAATACATAATTCCCTCTAGTGTGTTCTCTTTTAAACCAAAACAGTTTAATGAAAATCAGAAAAAACAGTTTTCCTAGGCGTATTCTATAAGCGTGTTGGACATACACGTTTCTAATGTTACCGTGAGAGGGTTAGGGAGTTAGTTCAAAGGTATTTTTTCAATTATTCTCCGTCGATCTCAAACGTTTATAATGAATTCCATCTTACGGTCGTAAAAGCTTTGATCACTTCTGCGACCTATATATAGCAGACCTGAGATTTCTATAATTTATTTATAAGATTTAAGAGGGACACCATTTTAAAGAAATTATACGACTCGACGCTTGTGCGCCCTTCGTCCCAAAGACGATATATTTAATTTGTGTGTTTGAGCGCACTCACACCGAAAGAAGGGCATTACTATGTCAGGTGATTTATTCTGACAGTCAAATCATGCAAAAGCACGCGACTTAGAAATGATATATACACACAAATACATTCCCGAAGTTACCCGTAAGCCTGTTCCTGTGGAACAGGTACGTTTCTAATGTACTTATATATAATTATATATATATATATATATATATAATGTTTATACTGTATACTATATATACATTATAAAATATAAACGTCCTTGAAAGAGACACAGGCTATGGTAGCTCGCAAAAGAAAATCTAATTTAATGTGAAATATCTCAAGATTACGACAATTCATAGTATATATTATATCTTATACTTTTTTATACATACAATATATATATTTAAATAGTATATATGTTGTCGTATCACGGATATTTGCGGTAACTGTGTATCGTATGAGTGCGCAATCTTTTATGTACTGTATATACACACAGAAATACACATAATATACGATGATAAATACTAAAATAATATGCTTTGTCAGGCAAACAACCGCAAATTCAAATTAAATTTTCCAGAATGCGGAGATTTTTTTCCCTATGCTTTCATTCATATGCACACACACTTACGATGAACCTATACGTTTTAAATCTATATAACGTACCTACTTATTATTTTAACCTTATGATAGGATCCAAGCAGAGAAAAACACACACACACACATACATCTTATCTAATATACATATGTCATATTGAATACAGGTAAGCTTGATAAATATTATGATATAATGGCGCGCACTCTGTGCCATGATGTGCAATTTAATAACGAATTCTTTTTTCCAGTCGCCGGTTTTTCGACACACTGATTCGAGAGGGGATGCGCGAGCATATAACCCTCCAGCTAAAGAGAGTACGTACTGGGTATATATATACTATTTGCAAATAGAAACGCAGATGCAAACGGAATATACAACCAACGTTCTTTCTGAGTTGAGTGATATACGCTTTTATGAATTTATGAATTAGGATGATTCTTCAATGATGTATACACGAAATCGGATTTTCTCATTTTGAATTCAGCTTTTCAAGTGTTCGTGTGTGCGTTTGCTTAATATATACGTATATATATATATATATATATATATGTATATACTAATATACATTTCAATTATGTGTAGGTTTTTTTGTTTCGTTTTGTTTTGAGTAATCTCTTCACATTATCGAATTAAGGAATCAAATATAAACGCGAGAGAAAGAGTCCGATTGGAGCAGAACTTTTTTAATTTCAGAGTTTTTATTGCGCAACGCGCATTGTGAGAGTGCAATTCACAGCTTTACTATATATTATATACAGTAAAGTACAATAACAATGAACAACTACAATCGTACTACCTGTATAGAACAGAAAATGTGTTGCATACGGTACACATAATCACCGGCATTCCGAAATTCGCAACTCGCATAAACGAAAGCTTTACGCAAAGCGAGATTTACGTTTGATTCTTCCGGAAGCTAATACAACATGCAAAACCACAAAATAGTTGTTTGTTGTGTTTGTTGAACAGACAGTGTGTGTCAGAGAGAGAGAGAGCCTGTAGATGTGTGTTGAGTAAATTGTGAGCTTGCGAAACAAAGTTTTGTAAGATGCTGCGTCGTCGTCAATGTCGTCGTGCAGCCAAAGAATGTTACAAGTTCTGTATAGATGTTTTTTGTAGAATGGAGTGAATTTTTGAATATTTTGGAATTTTAGAAGTCCTGGGATAACAAAATAGGATAGGCAAAAAATAAATCTTGCACCTCGAAAAAAGTGTCCATTGCAAAAATAAATGTCCACCTTAAGAAAAAGTGTACATCTTAAAAAATATATTGTGCACTTAAAAAAAAAATTAAATCCGAATAAATTATTGTACACCTAAAAATAAAAAAAAACATGTGGTCCTATAAATTCAATTTTGTACACATTATAATTTAATATTGTCCTTCATAAAATACATGTTTGTGCACATCTGCTGATTGTTAATCATTTCAAAATTTTAAAAAATGTACTTTAAATAATTCAAAAACATGCTCCACAAAATAAAAAAAATGTGCTCTAAAAAATTCAAAAATATGCACCAAAAAACATTTATTCATTTTATTTTATTAAAATTTACATTTTCTTATCGAAGTCGATCCTTTAAATAATCTATCAATCTAATTTTTTGTTTTTTGTTTTTTAGAGAATTCCAGTGCAGCAGACAACCCTGAAAATCATAAAATGTAATATTTACATAACAGATTTTTTTAGCTATGAATGTTCGCAACTCTGAAAATACATATAACTCTGAAAATAATTACTCTGAAAGGTCAAATAATTATTTTGTTGATTTATGTATCCACAATTTTTTTTGACGTTACAGAAAACGTTTTTTCAAAGATATGAAAATTTAGTGTTGTAAATTTATGAATGGTTGTTTTAGGGCCGTTTTCTTCACTCGAAGTTGACTTTCAACTTAAGGTTATTTTTTCAACTTTCTGAATCGGTTTTATTCAGTCGAAGTTGAGTGGCTAACTTTCGATTTCGGGAGGTTGACAACTGCCGGTTGTTATTAACTTGACGATTTCCTAACTTACGAAAATAGTACAAGTTGAAGAGGATTTGTGTTCTCAAATTGGCGTTTTGACAAATTTTCAATACTTCACTCTTTGCTTTATGTGTCAGTCATACATTTTTTTTCGTTCAGTTTTGTTGTGCGTCAACAAAAAAAAGGAAGTAACAACAACAACAATAAATCTATTTGTTTTCAGTCCCATGATCAACCTGGAGCGGGCATTCGACACTCTTTCGCAAGTTAGGATCAAAGCATAAAATAAGGAGTCGATCGCCTGGCGTTTGCCTCGATTGTCAGCGAGCTCAATCGTTTAGAGTGAATAAGAAAGACTCCAGCGGCTGTAATAAATATGAAGAGGAAGACCGAGCAATGTGTTGTAGGCAACAAAATAAATATTAATATATATTTTTTTATAAAATTAAAAATGAAGTAATTTGTCTGTTATTCATCGTTTTCATTACGGATAAAAATATTTATAAAAAATATCTGCAAGGTAAAAACTGACAATTACTGTCGAATTGCAGTTTAATACACAATTTCTCAGGATATTTTAAAAAGCAAGTATATAGCTAGCAGCCGGTTGAAAACCTCTAGTTATGCGCAACTTTTAGTGAAGAAAACTGATTTTCAACTTGCTGTTCAACTTGGCAAGTT
>JAAAKO020005076.1:0-20179 GCA_010015015.2 Bolitophila cinerea | reverse complement strand
AGATATCTTTTTAAGGTTAGTACTTCCTACAAATCATATGGATTATTACATAGCAACGCCATCTATGTTTCATCCTAAGGACTTATTTAGTGATGTGTTAGATGGTCCATAAATAGCAGTCAGCTGACAACTGAATTTTAAAATATATTTTAGAATTTTTCTAATCAATCTTTATTCCTTTTATAGCATCGAATCCGAAGCCTGAGCATCGTGGGCATCGCCTTGGCAACCATTGTGCAGTTGCGATTATCCATACCGGGTCCTCTGACGGACTTCTCGGCAGCCGACAATCCCGTTGCCAAGTCGCCGTCTATCTGGACGCGCTTCCTTACATTCAGCTACCTGCCGGTCATCAACTTCAAGCTTCTGCTGTATCCACAAACGCTGAGCTTTGACTGGGGCATGGATGCCATACCACGTGTCACCAGTGCGCTAGACGTCCGGACACTCCTATCTATCTTGTTTTATGGCTCTTTGGCGCGTGTCATGTACACAAGCGTTAGCGTTCTGCGAAATCGATTACCGGTCGTGTTGCGTCAACGTCGAACGGCTCGCTCCATCAAGAAACGGATCCAAACTCAATTAGCCGACTGTGTCTGCCTGGTGTGCAAGCAGGGCTCACTGTTGCGCCACTCAAGCTCATGCCGAGCGATAAATAACAATAATGTGCCCGCACCGTCTGTGCAATGCGGATGTCCGCCGTTCCGGCATGCATCGGCTTCGCCAGAGCCGAGCGCCAGCGGTGGTAGCAGTGGCAGCAGCGACAGTGACTGTGGATCGAACAATAGCTCTACAACATCGTCTGTGGCCTCCATTGCATCCTCATCCTCATCGGCAGCAACACCCTTATCACCCCCACTGCCCACAGCCGCCATTGTGCTCGTGGCCCTGGCACTGCTCGTGCTGCCTTTTTTGCCAGCCACGAATTTATTCTTTTACGTTGGATTTGTGGTGGCCGAACGAATACTCTATCTACCTAGCGTGGGCTACTGTTTACTGGTCGGCCTCGGTGTCGGCAAACTAATGGACTCTAATCGGAGCCCATTACGCAGTGGCGGTGGCAGCCGGCGCCGACGGGGCAAACGGAATGCGGTTCTGTTTTGCGTTAGCGTTACGCTGATAGCGTGCAGCGTGAAAACGGTGCACCGCAACCGGGATTGGCGAGACGAGGAGAGTTTATACCGCAGCGCCATCGGAGTTAATCCACCAAAAGGTAAATGCTTTTCTAGTGTTTTTGTTCGGAAATGTTTTTTAGTGAGTGTGTAAGTGTCGGTGTGTATGCATGAGATAGTAAAATAAAAAAAAACATAGCATAGCTTCCGTGATAACGTTTTTCCGGCAATTTCATATGTAAATTTAAAAATGTCTGTTCCAACGTCGTTTAAAATCAAAAAAAGTTAATTTCAGAAAAAACTTAGAATTAACATCTTTTTATTATTACCCGCATTTTCAGCACTCGGAAATCTTGGAAGTGTCCTTAGCTCGCAGGGTCGTTATGCCGAAGCCAAAGAAGCACTGCAGCAGGCCTTGAAGCATCGGCCGAACATGGCGGACGTGCATTACAATTTGTAAGTTTCGCATTTACTTGCTCTCCCCAATCTCGATCCTCCAATTAACTAATTATTAAATAATATACGTTCTTGAATATTTTCTTTGTAATCAATACCGCCCAAAAACAACAACAAAAACAACGGCTAAAACAAAACTGCTTGTCATGCATCCGCCGTGCCGTTCCGCCGCGGAGTCGGTATCAAAAGTATTAAATAAACAACATGAATACATAATTTGATGAAAACATAGAAAAACCCACAAACTGACATTCGATACATATACTTTATATTATACCCACTAACTACCCTCTCGCACAACTTATAATATTATGTAAATGCAAAAGCTGCGCTGACATTACCATAAAGCATAAGCTTGTAGTCCGTTTATGTGTACTATATTATAATATGTAATATGATTATATAATAATATATAATATATATATACACATAAATTTATGAATGTATATAGCTTATGATTGCTTATACCATAAACGAGATTAAATTTGTGTTGTGTTTACGAAACCAATTAATATTTGTGGTGAAGCGGGAAAACAGGGAAAACAAATCATGTGAAAAATTGTTTACATTTAAGCCGATGAATATGTAATTTTTTGTCGTCGGTGTGTGTATAGCTTTTCCGTATGCGCGGTGAGGTGCTTAGAGTGTGGGAGTGAGTGTGGGGGTGGTTTTACATGAGACGCGGAGACGTACACAAGTCGTCGAATACTAATATTTTGCGGGGGGTTGTTGTGCTGTAAATAATACTGCGATAAGGGAGCGCATTTTTGTGTGCGATTTTTTTTAGCTTGTGTCTAAAAACAGAGGTCATGCAAAAATTATAGCCTTAATGAAGAAAAATTAACAGAGAAACTAATAATTGTTACAAAAAATAGAAAATATCACGGAGGAAAATATTGTAAAAAAAGTTTATCTTAATAATAATATATTTACACACCCTACTATTTTATATTAGTTCTGTAAAATGTGATATAAATAGACAGATAGACCTGAATACCAGACCAATATTATTTGGAATGATTTTGTGGTCCGTATCCATAATTTAATTTCAAAACCGAGGAATATTTCACTTTGTAACTTTTTGTAAGAATTCCACTTTTTATATTAAATTTACTTACGAATTATACAAAAAGAAATTACAGAAAATACTAGAGACAATCTTTAGTATGTTTTATTTTATTTTTTAAAAACTTTTATTAGGCCTTATAAAAAAATCACAATTTTTATATCAAACATAAAAACATAAAGCTTCAATTTTTGGATTGTTTTAAATGTTTTTTTTTAAATTGTGATGGTATTTTAAAAAACACCATTAAATTTAGTGTGACAAAAGGGTTTAACATTAATCCCGTTGCCACCAATTGATTCACATATTTAGTACATATATAATAAATAATAATAGATTTTATATATAATATGCTGTACTAATGTTTTTAAAAAATAATTAAAACTGACACAAACTTGACTTTATCTTTAGCATTCTTCGTTTTTTAAAAGTTTTTTTTTGTTTAATTTTTTGCATCTTATATGAAAACACCTTTTAAAATTGTTACCTAAGGTACAAATTATTTTATTGATAATTATGTCTATTTTTATTGTTCAAATATATTTTGATATATAAATACCCTTTTAATATAAATAAAACTTTTTAAACATATTTTTTTTATTTATTTAGAAATAAAACTATATTTTATATTTATAAGGCATTAGTTATAGAATAATCCAAAATAAAAAAATCAAAAAACTTTTTTTGGGTATCAACTTTTGTGTATATCGTGTAAAATAGTCTATATTAAATATTATGCCTACATCCATACAATAATGGAATCTTGCGTATAAATAATAAATTCATAATAAATCCACTTGATGTACTTACAATAACAAATATAAAATCCATTTATTTTGTCTACATCCAGTTACTAACATATTCAATACAGTTTTTAAGCAAAACTATAACTGTTATATTAAATTATTTTCGGAATCAAATGTTATAAAATGCATCCACATTTTAATAAATAACCAGGATACACAAAATCTCGCAATATTTTGCTAGTTTCAATAGAAACTAAATTAGCGAGGTTATACGAAGCTTTCACAAGTCAAAAAGTTTCGCTGTCTCTCATTGCGCATTGAAACTATATTTCTACAATAAATAATAAGAACCCAAAGGCGCACCCCAGAAACGAAATACGAAACTTTTCGATTTCGAAATCTTGTGATTACCGCTAGATATTATTTATGTATATGTGTGTGTGAGTGTGTGTATTGTATAAAACCACTAGTAACTATAGAGAGTTATATCGTCGTCTTGTCGCACAATCATATACCATACTAATATATACCATAAAGTGCTCGGCAATCGGGTGCGCGCATATTAATTAATTTCCCGAGAGTACACGAGCTACAAGAAAGTTGCGTTGAGCGGAAGTTAAAATGAAATTTGCCTATGTCGTAAGACGTGGCGCCGCGGTTGCTCAAGGAAATTATTTAGCGATTTAATTGCACGATGACACGAAAATTGTAATCAACTCCTACACACACACACACACATACATACTCAATTACTCATGTACTCGATTATATACTGTATATTGTATGATTCATGACGACACAGTTTTGTTCGGTTTTCTTAGTATTTTTCTTTTTTTTGTAATTTACCCTCGGGGTCTTTTTCCTGAAACATACAATGTATGTATTGCATAATATTTTACCGCATGAATAAAGAAAGTGTTACACAAGTTTTTTTTTGCATCAGGCGCCATCAAACATAAAAGCTCGCGCGGGCGCAAAATACAACATTAATTATTACACGTTTTCTTGCTTGATATACTATGTATACAATCAAAAATAATCAACCCTCTTTGCATAATCAAAGTGACGCTAAAACTGTGTTATTTTTTAATTGCAGGGGTATATTATTTCAAAACCACCAGGACTACAAGGGAGCGGTGGAGTGTTTCCAGAAGGCAATTCAATTCCGGCCGTCTTTAGCTCGTACGTACACGTGATATAATTATTATACAGAATATAACTAGAGAATTTTAGTATATATCAGTAATTTAGTTAGATTGCGTAGCTATAACTATAAAGGATGATTTTATAATACAATTTCTCGACCATTTTCTCTGTCCCCGTCCGCTCTCTGCAGTGGCCTACCTGAATCTGGGCACATCGTTAATTGCGCTGGGACGGTGTCAAGAGGCGGCAACGGTGCTGCGCGATGGTTCAAAGTTGGATGGCTCCGGGTTGCGCGATCGAAGCGCCCATGAAAATGCCCGGGTGTCGACGCTACTGCAGCTCGGCAGTTTGTACGCTGAGCAAGGAAAACTGCAACGAGCGCTTGCCGTTTACCGGGAGGCTCTGCACGGTCTGCCAAGCAACTATCCACCACAGGTAAGAGCAGCCCTCGACTCGTAGAGACTTTAAATTTAAGTTAGTATATAGATTTAAATAATTTCATATGGGTCTTTCTTGTGTTGCAGTCTATCTATCACCGGCTGGGCGACACGCTGTCACGACTGCATCAGTGGGTGGAGGCGGAACGCTTTCATCAGGCCGCATTGG
Organism: Bolitophila cinerea; assembly: GCA_010015015.2. Classification (NCBI taxonomy): domain Eukaryota; kingdom Metazoa; phylum Arthropoda; class Insecta; order Diptera; family Mycetophilidae; genus Bolitophila; species Bolitophila cinerea. Next base: position 15,047 of record JAAAKO020005076.1, on the reverse strand, counting down.
AGGTGCAGCCTGACCATGTGGCTACGCATGTGTCTTACGGAACGATGCTGGCGAGAAATGTGAGTTTGTATAAATACTTCCTAATTACAGTCAATTTTAGCTAGTTATATTTTTTTTATTGTTTGTCAAAAAATTGGTTGGGTTCTATTATAAAATTCTGTTTTCAAAAATTGAATTACAAAAAAATAAAAAGTTTAAAAATGATTGAAAAGTTGAACAGAAAAAAAGTATTACAGAAAAACAGATTAAAAAAAACATAAAAAATATTTACTAAGAAAAGATTATTTATGATTATTTAGGAAGTATTTCGGTTCCGGGAAAACCGGGAACAACAATTTGAATTTCAGTAGAATATATATTTTTTAAATTATTTATATATAAATATATAAAATATATAAATATTACAATGATATTTATATGTATATTAGTACAATACGTGAGTTTTTAACCTGCGGTTTAATTTTTATACAAAAATTTACTCATCTTTTGAGATGAGTTAAACATAATACCTAATTTGGTTCACAGTTTAATTGGAATTTTGTTTGGAAAAAAGTATATTTTATTTGCTTATTGTGTGCTTACAAAGAAAACATAATTACTTTAAATAATATTTTTGATGCCATTAGGTTTTAAAGTACATAATTTATCATCATGCAATATGCATACAAACACACACATAAATATATTATTATAAAAATATATAGTCGTTTATCGAATACTTGATCCTTATTAAAGATTACAACTTTTAATTTATTTTTTATTTATCAATTATTCAAATACATTTGATATACAATTATCAAGTTATTTGAAACGAATTATACCCTTTTCCCGGGAATCTCTACATTCATTACCCGGTTCCGAAACCAACATAAATATTTCGGTTCCGACGATTTCTAATTATTTTTGGGAATTCCGTGAATTGCATTCTCTAATTGGAAAGCACTTTTAATTGGAAATAAGTCTAACAACACCCTTTACAAAAAATATATTGATCAAGTAGTGGAAAAAATATGTTATATTTTATTTTGTAAAACACACTAAATAGGTGAGCCGAGTTTATAGTTAAAAATGCCCTCCATTTGATTTTGGGTGGCGATTTCCCGAAATTTAAAATTTATATATTTTGGCAGAATTAAATACATCCCTTTTATGTTCAGGAATATGAAACAAGAACTAGAAATGTTTACCTCTTGCAAAACTAAATTTCGTTCCTTTAAATACTCGTTAATAAAAGTCCGTTATAAATAAAAAATATTAAAATTAAAATTAAAAATTGGACAAGAAACCGGATTGTACATTAGGTTTTATGTATTTTACAACCTGGTTTCTTATCCAGTATTTAATTTTTATTTCAATATTTGTTTATTTACAACGGATATATAAATATTATTAAAGATTTTAACCTATATTCCTTTTTCCGTTATATAGAGCAGTAGAACTTCCGAGGCAGAACAATGGTTTCGACGCGCCCTAAAACTAGCACCAGCTGACTCTAGCGTCCGGCATCATTATGGTAAGAGACATACACACACACACACACTCTCAAACACAGAAAGACAAACAATATGTCACCCCATTCGGCTAATGCGTCGTCGTGCTTATATACCATATGCTCATACTTGAAAAGAACCTTCGTGTCTTCTTTCCAACTATCCATTTATATTGTTTTCTACATAACGTGCTCGAGCTTTTCCTGCACACACACACACACTTACAAACAATAAAACTTTGTTCTTGTCCCCTTGTCGCCCCACACCAAAATAAAACAATCACCCCCTCATATTCTTGCCTGTGTCACGATTACTAAACTAAACAAATGGTTACAGCCGAGTTCCTAACGTCTGCGTCACGACACACGGAAGCTTGTGAGCATCGCGTCCGGGCAGCCGAACTTTCGCCAAACGAGTATTCCCTGGTGGTCTCAGCTGCGACAGCGCTGCGACTTTCGGACAGGAAAGTTGAAGCTGAGAAATGGTATCGAATGGTAATTTATTGTCTCCCCACTGTGCCAGCAGCACGCCCACACCACACCCCCATCGCGACAGCCAGCAAAACCGTTTTGCAGGCGCGTGCTTGGCAGGAGGCGTGTGCGGGCTGCTGGCGAACACCACCACAGTTGACGTTTTTTTTATTTGTTTATTGTTTATTCTTATCTCCGTTTCCGACAGGCTGTGAAGCTGCGACCTGACGATGCACGGGCTCACACGAATCTCGGGGCCATTCTGCATCTGCTCGGTCGATCGGTCCAGGCGGCCAGTAGCTACAAGACTGCACTGCGTCTGCAGCCTAGTGACCCGACGACGCTTGCGAATCTCGCCAAACTCGGAGTGACGGAGGTGTCGTGAGACAATAGAGATGCCTCTGGCTAATGCACAGATTGGATGAAAAATACTTTCATATGTGTGCGAATGAGATATGTATAAAAAGTATATATTATATAATTAATTAAAAAAAATACAATTAATAAGCCTAAAATATCAGACGGGACACATACACAGCACTCAGATTTTCTAAAAACAACAACAACAACCCTGAACAATAACGAAACCTAAAAATTAATCCAAACAAAAAAAAATCCAATCCGGGCAACAACAAAATAACTACCCCGAAAATTATATTATATTTGTGTATTTTTATAAAATGATAAAAACGGCAAAAGCAAAACAATTGCAAAAGCTCTCCTGTAAATAATATATATATACAAAATAGAGTTATAGTGAAAATAAGATATATTATTGAAATACAAATTGTATATATACAGATATTATAGATTGAGGTGAGTTCTTGAGACAGTAACGTCTCTGTATTTATGTATGTATATATGTAGATACAAACACATGTATGTATTTATGTATATATGTTTATCTCTTCTCGATACGAGTACAAAGAAACAGCAAAAAAAGCTTGTTGAAAAGAATTAAAACAGAGAAAGATAAAAAATAAAAATTATCGAAATATAGAGCAAAGTGGATTTAACGGAACAACAAACAAACAGACAAAAGGAATTCTTTATATTATATAATTATATTAAAAGCACACGGATTCTCATATAAAACACATATATTATATAAACTCCGACTCCCACACAAAAAAAACACACACACACACACCAAAACGAAATCTTTTGAAAAATATACTCTAAAAAAGGATATGCATTTTGTAAATATACACACACAGACACACCCATACACACAGCATTATATATATTACATAAATTATATATAGATATATATGTATAAAGCAACAACAAACAAACAACAAAAAATATAATGAGAGCGGCGCTTTATTGTACATACTTAACTCATTTAAGAAGCATTACGAATAAAAAGAATGAATTAAACAGAATTAATAAACTGTGCATTTTTTTTTGTTTGTCTAAGCGAGCGTTTTTTTTTCAAAGAAATTAATGCTTTTCGCTTTTGTCTTTAAATTAGATGCAGGATGTTGGAAAGAAAGGAGCGCAGCAGGTGGAATGAATTTTGTCCGTCTACGCAGGTACGTAGAGAATGCGTGCAATATTAAAGTGGATATTTAAACTATTTTAAAGGTGCCCACACAAGCATTGTTGCTTTAAAAAATTGTATATGGTACATAAACAAAATTAAATATACAAATTTAATATTTCATCTATTTTTCAGTACATTTTTTTTTTTTATTAAATATATAATATAATTAAATACTTAAATAGTATATACTGTAAAATTATATGATAAAATAATTTCTTAAAGTTTATTATGGCAGCCCGTTCGGCAAGACAGTCAATATGTTCTTTTAGGAAAGCTTAATAATGTAGAATCTGGAGTTCATATAAGGGTCATATAGCTAATTTTAAGGACCCTCATACTAATTTGGACGTTAAAGAGATTAAATTAACAAAGATTAAAACGGGCAAAATAGCGGGAAAAAGGAATATTTTTAAAAGTTTCAATGAAGGCAGACATCAAAAAAAAATTGACACAAAAGCAGGTTAAAAAATAAGTATAAAAACGATACAAAACAGCGCCAAAAAAGAAATCAAGTAAAAAAGGATATTAACCAAAGGACTTATAAATACGAGCTCCAAAACGAACTCAAATCAAAATCAAATCGAGAAAAAAATAAAAAAACTAAGCACACATTTTTTTGTTATTTTAGTCAAAATAATAGGCTCATTTCTTAGTTCTTTTTGTCAATCGGTACAACATAAATACCTTAATCTGTGATATTGGAAATAAATTGATCTATTTTCTATTTCGTCATTATATTTGCTAAAACAAAGTGTATGTATTTATTTTATTTATTTATTTCGTGTTCATGAACTAATGCTTGGTTAAACAAACATTTCTAGTGCCTGTTTAATTTATGTTATTATAAAATTGGATTCATACATTGTGTTTGATTTTTAAAGGATCTAAGTGAGTGTTCTGCTAATGTTTATCCTATTACAGTTATTTAAACATAAATGTACTACATATTTATGTATGGATGTATATGAGTATGAGTGTAAGAGAACATGATTATATATTCATACACTATAAATTAAATTTAAATTGTAATTAGGGTGAACCAGTTTCACGTAAGTAATTGTCATTGAGATCCCATTTAATATACACTAACATTTAAGTGCCCCTTTTTTGGATAATGTTAAAATTGCTTTAATTAAATTATGACATCTCGTAGTAAATCTAATATTTATTGTATTCCTAAAATTGTGATAAAACTTGCGCTCTTGTCTAATGCAAACTCTTCAAACATATGTCATATGAATGCATATAGTATTCGCAAGAAAATGGGTGAAATTAGACATATTGTGAATAACTCTGGATTGACAGTTACTTTTATTTCTGAAAGCTGGTTAACTAATGTTTCAAATCAAATGATCAATATATCAGGATTCATTTTTTTTCGACATGATCGTGTTTGGGCAAAAAGGTGGTGGAGTTGCCATATATGTAAAAAAAAGTCCATTAATGTTAAATTAGTATTGAATTTTTGTTCTTGGAATTTTTTTACGAAATAAAACACTCTCATTGGTTGTGTGTATAAACCTCCTTATATCAATAATCTTGATATTTTTGAGAATACTTTAAATGAGTTAAATCAATTCTATGGTGATGTTATTTTAGCGTGTGATTTTAATTAAATTTTTCCAACTGCCTTAGTTAAACGATTCACATGATTTAATAAATAATCATGCCGATAACTATAGTTAATTATACACCAAATGCCAATAATCCAACTTGCTTAGATCTATTTATGGTGTCTGATAAAAGAAAGGTGCGATCAAGTGGCTGTCCCTGGAATCGTTAATCACTGATCTTATACTGAAGAAACATTCTCTTGAAATTTCAAAAATATTATTGTAGACCGGCTTCTTCTAAATGCTTATTCTTTAAACTGGGATAGTATGTACTACTTCCTAGACATCGACGATAAACTCAATATGTTTGAGACCAATATTAGACTTTAACTTGATGAATATGCATCCCCTGAGAAAATTTAAACCTTCTTCAAAGGTGAATCCGTGGTTCAATCGTCATATTAAAATGGCTATGTATGATAGATACATTGCTCATCGTAACTGGAGACGATCCTGCAGTTCTAAATATTTCAATTTATTCAACAATCTCAAGAGTGATGCTCATACTTTGGAATAAAAACCTAAAGAACTATATTTTAAACCTCAGTTTGCTCCAGATATATTTGAACTATGGAGTAATTTAAAAAAATGGTGTGAATAATGATTCTAAGATACACAGTGATATATATGTTTAGAAACTATTATTATTATTATAAAAATCATTACATTCTTATTTTGGTAACAGTATTTTTCCTGATGTCCCTTTATCATCAATTGGTTCTGATTTTTTTCGAAAATGTTTTTCCTGATTATGTATTAAAATGCATTCTAAATATTAAGTCACATTCTGATTAAATTCATTACAATGCTTCTTCCTGGTATACTGACTTTTAAATGCCATATATTTAACGCAATTATTACCACTTTCAATTTACCTCTATTGTGGAAAAGTGCAGAAATAATATCTATACTTTAAATTTTCGTACCGAATGACAAAAGTGATTATCGCTCTATAAGTTTACTGACGACCCTTTCGAAGTCTCTAGAATTTCTTTTACATAAGCAAATCAACATATATATATATATATCAAATCTAAATCTTATACAGTTCAACAACAGCTCTTTTGAAAATATATGATAAAATTAGCAAGGAGATAGACATGACCAATGTTAGTATTCTCGACTTTAAAAAATGCTTTCGACAGCGTTCGTCACGATGTTTTCATTTATAAACTCCGTTAGTTATTTGTCTTTTCTCGACTTGCTGACCTTATTAAATCGTATCTCTGCGACCGATTACAGCAAGTTGGTAAGGTCTCCAGTTTTGAGAGTAACTCTTTTAGAGTTCCCCAAGGCTCAGTTGTGACAGCTGAATTGTTTTCCTTCCATCTACTGTCCAGCATTGCGAATGTGATATGTTTGCAACTTAGTATAAGTGCACTAATCAGCACTATTGCAAATGCTACTCAAAATGCAAATCATGATTTATCTTATATTTTAAAATAGTCACTGGAGAATGGACTTTTTCTGAACTCTAACAAAACTAAATCTTTTTTAATTTTATCAATTCCTCCACTTTTGGTCTATTTTCAAACATGTTAAAGTCGACATTGCTTTTCTTAATATCGGTATTATCTTTAATAAGCACTTCAAATGGTCAGATCACATAATTCACATTTGTGATAAAGACGATGGGGGCTACGAATATTGTTGAAAGTTATATATTGCCAGAAACAACCTGTCTATGATTAGTGAAGACCCTTTTATTTACTTATGGAGATACTATTTTTGGATCTTCGGATTATACTTCTAAAAAAACTGAAGATAGCGTTTAATCTCTGTATTCGATTCATAAAAAATCTTCGAAGGTTCGAATGCGTTTCACAGTATACTAATATTATTCTGGGTTGCTACCTATTAAAATAGTATGATGTAAAGTAAGATTTTGTACCACTTTAAATAAAATTATTACAAAACTCTGTCTTATTTATGTAATGTAATGTATATTTGCACGTTGACGCAGAAGGCATAACTTCTAATTTTATTAAACCATGTAGGCGACTCAGCTCCGTGAACAATTCTTTCTTTATTCTAGTAGTCACTTCGTGGAACTCCTTTCCTCATGATAACAAAGCCATAAAATGAATTTTAAAATGCCTTTCACTAATACTGACCCATAATCGGGGACCAAATCGATAAACTGCTTTTACAAAAGCGGGATCACTATTGGACAAAATGACATGTTGAAATTTACGATAAAATTATTTTTTTGATAGTTTCCATTTTACAAAATACGGCCAAAACTAATTTTGTTTTCAGCTTTACACAAACTCCACTTTGTGATCCTGTAAAAGCGACTAATTTCTTATATCTCTTCTATTTGAAACAATGGGTTGGGACTTTATTTTATTATTAAATATAGGATAGATGCTGAATCAAATTATAGTGAGAGGATGAGCAAGTCCTGTTAAAAGAAATCTACATAAATAAAATACTTATGTTTATATGTTCTTATTGTTTTAATTCAAGATAGATTGAAGATAATTTTTAATATATATATATATATTTTACAGGTTGTTTAATATGACATTATTTTTTATTTTTATTATTTTTATGTTTTTCTATACATTTAGTATTAATATTAATATAAATATAATTATATTAGTATAATTTTGAAAAAAATATATTATTATTAATTTGGAAAGTAGAAGTTGAAAGACGTTTTTATGCTAAATGTGCAAAAAGGTAAATTTTTGATTTTCCGAGAAATAATGAAATTCTTGCTTCAATTATTTGCTTCCAATAAAGAAATAAAAAAAATTAAGCAGATATTTGCATCATTTATTATATTGATTAAATAGCAAATCAATATATTAAATGATGCAAATATTTGCTTAATTTTTTATTTCTTTATTGGAAGCAAATAATTTTCAGCAGCTTCGCCACAAAGCAATAGTTTGCGTGCATAACGTATTTTCTAATGCCGAAATTCGTAATGAGATAAGAACAGCAAGTAATTGTTTATAAAATGAATTAATGGCACTGAGTTCATATCAAATAGATACCAAGAGGACGCAATTACACAATACATATATTTTCTGCACAACTATCTCCAAATGACTTCTGAAGACTACCTAATTCATTTTACTTATTGGGAAGCGGAATGAAACTCTCACCTGTACCCAGAAAACCTAATGTGAGAACAGTTTGCTTGTTAATGTAATAGCTTTTAGCATGTTTAAGTCCATTTTTTTTTATCAAGGGAGACACTATATCCAAAAAATTGTTAATGTCAGTAATTTTATAGGATGAAAGGTTTTAGTTAATTGATTTAGAATGTATACAGAATTTAAAGTTTTACTAAAACTATATGTTTTGAATTATTGAAAATAATCACAATAGTCAAATATAAGTAAGCCTTTTTAAAATGACTATCGTCGTAATGGAAATAAATAAAAGAATAAATACATAAATGTATTCTATTCTATTTGTTATCTCGGATTGCAAGAAACATGAGAATCCTAAATAAAGAAAATAAAATATAGGTTAGCTATATATGCTCCGCATTTTATTTGCTGATAATTATTTGCTTTGATGTAAAAGACCCTGCTATAATAGGTATAGAATTCAGGACTTTATCAAATATTTGCTATAATAGTGTAATCGCATAGTCTACTAGTACAAAAATGTTTTTAAATTTAAAATTCGAAGAGACCAAGAGATTCATTGAAGATAAAAAAAATATTTAAAAGAGACTATTGGCCAAACTTCTTTACAGTTCTTCAGTGTGCTGTTGTGTACCTGGCAGATATATAGAAGTATTTGGTCGTGCTATTTATGTGGACTTAATGCCTACAATCTTCATCACATTGTCAAAGGTCCAATTCTATTATCTTTTATCTATTATCTATTAATAAACTAATTTAAATAAATAATCAGCTTTGTTTTTTGAAAAGTTTATATATACATATATTTATATATATATATAAATTATAATTGTTAATTAACGATCACCGAATCCATTTCATTATGATAATTCAATTTGAAGTGGATGAGAAACAAATTCGCTGGCACTCGCTGCACAAAAACAATTAAATCGCAATTTTCGCTATTCGGGTTAGCTTTGCTAATTGACTAATTTCGGAGATACGGACATATCCACACATATACAATATACGTGTATTTTATATAAATCGATTGTTCATAAAATGATAAAAATAACAATTCGTGTACAGACCAACGCTGGAGCCACTCCGGAATGCAAATAAACGAACGTCGATTAGAACGCGTTAACCAAATCAATATGCAATTACGGTACGACCAACGTAAGCGGACGTATAACAACCCCAATGCCAAATTGCAATTGACGCCATATTCCTGGATATTCATGTGATATACAAAATTAAACATATATAATACGAATTATGGGAACATTAATAATATTTTTGAAATGTATGTACATTATATAAAAATTCTTGTAACGTTTGCCAAAATCGATACACAAAATGCCAATACGCATTATTGCAAAATAATAAATCTTCTTAAAATCGAAATTATTCAAATTAGCCTTAGAATCGAACGAGAGGCTATATCATAACGCGATTATGATAAACGCGTGCGCACTCACAAAAAAATGCACCACCGCTCACCGCACCGCACCGAACCGCATCGCACCGCAACGCATCGCTCGCGCGCACTGCTATAAATAAGTCCATCCCCATTTGTTGCTCGCATTCCACGAAATGAGATGATATATCTTACGTACAATGGCAGAGCCCGTGAAACTACCCAGAGAACGTGTGGGCTATATAATAGATACATATATACTATATATATATATATATAGTAGATACAATGGGGTGTTATTGCATATGTGTGGATAGACGGTTGGCTCTGGAAATAAATGGAAAAAGTATAAACTGGGTAAAGTCATTCCGTTTTATGTGTCCATTTAGATATTTTTATGAAAACGCGTTTTCGTTTCTGCCAAAGAAAATACATACGGACATGTACATTTATTTGTATATAGACAATATCGTACGTATATATAGACTAAATGCTATGTAATATAATATAGAGATATGATATTACAGTTATACGGTAGTTGGGCGTAATGCATATAGTAGGGGCTGCGCGCGGTGTGCACACAATAAGTATAAGACAATTGTCTTGTTTATGAGCGCTTTTGCGGATGGTGTTTTCTGGTTAGGTACTTTTTTATTGGGGTGGTACAATATAGCGAGGGATTGGATATATATAGATATATCTATTATATATATATATGGCAGCAGCCGGCTGGCCGCCATTTTTTTAAATTTTCAGCGACCCCCGGCCGCTGGTTCCTTGATATCTCTAGCCGGCTGGCCGGCTGGCTAAAGTCGGCGCTATACTGGAAAAACATTTTTATAATATATTATTTTCTCAGGATTATAAAGACATTAAGTTTACTTTTAATATCAAGCTACCTGCTGGAGAAACGACGTGGTTGACTGTGATCGGGTGGAACCCGATTAATCGAAAAATTACAATCAAAGCACAATTAATAATTATTACCGGAGATTTCCCAAAATTTCTTGTGAGGTATTCCAATAGTTTTCAGAGATTTTCCAGGATTTCCAGGGATTTTACCCGTTCTCGTAGTTTTTAGTTGATTTGTTGTTAGTTGATTTCCTGTTTACCGAAATTTCTCATTATTTCAAGAAATGTGACTGTGATATATTCTCATGATTTTCCATTATAATCTCGGGATATTTTTCTGTATTTCCCCCAGATTTCCACTGAATTTTCTCCCAGAAAACATGTAAAATCCCTCAAATTAGAAATAAAAATTGTGCTGTAAATACCGATGAAATCCCGATAAAATCCCAGGGAAATCTCCCTAAAATCCAGGAGAAATCTTTGGAAAATACCTCAAAAGAACTCCCGGAAAAAATCGTATATTTAGTGGAGCCAACAAAATGCTCGCAATTACAATTTTACCAAAGAATATATAAACAATATGAAACATTTACCTGAAAATGTGTAGGAAAGGAAAATCATTGATTTTTTATTGAATCGTACGACCTCTTAAACCACCGTTATCACCATGGTTTTGAAATGTCGATTTTACTTTTTGGCTATGTCTTTTTCACATGTTGCAAACCCGTCAAACATTATTATGTGTTGTTCCGGGAAATCCCGGATTTTCTTTTATATTTTGGGCAGAATACTTCTTTAAAAGGCATGATTAGTGTAACCCTCTTTTATATTGATGGATTTTGTTTGTTAGCCGCCGCCGGAAGTCAACAAAAAGCCGCCAGCCAACAAAAAAATCGGCTTCAGCCGGCCGCAGATGTTTTTTCATCGGCTGACACCTCTGACTCCCGTATGATGATATAACCAAGTAACTTGTTTTTACAAATTGTTGAGAAATTATTTTTTTACGTTTTAATATAAATTACGTTTTTAATAAATATTGTTTTTTTTTAATAAATTAAATATAAAGTCCTCTAAAATTGATAAGTGCAAGGTTAAAAATTAAAAAAACTAAATTTATTGTATAAAAAAAAACTTGAAAATAAAATATTTTGGGTTTTATGCTAGGTAGTAAACAATTAGAATAAATAATACATATAAAAATTGGCCGAATTTAATTGTCTGAATCATGGTTGGCCAAAACTCGATTAGCCAAATTTCACGATTGTCTGAAAGACACGATTTGCCGAATGATACTTTAACTAACAATTTACCTTCTATAAGGTTAGAATTTGATATTTTGGTCAGCTTATTGTTTGATAAAGCTGATAAAAGACTTGTGGTACAAAGCTAGGCATTTCAAAAACTATAGTTTAGGTAGTAACTTATTTAAGGTCTAATAGATGTCAATCCACATTCCGTAAAGAGGCTAAAAGAACTTGATTTCGATAATGTTTTCGAAGCATTATAATAGCAATGATTACTTCTGAACAGTTTTACAGAAGCGTAGCAATATAACTTGTAATCCGAAGTAATATAAACGAAAAGACGTTAAAAAAAATTGGTACATACGGGAAAATAGTGCAGAAAGAGCGTGATATTATTTTGAAAATAGCCCGGCATTTTATGATGTCTTTAGAAAACAACGGGAAGCTGGTCTTAATTACTGCAATGTGCTGTCTGCGATGCTTATAAGTAATCTCCTGTACGTTGATCCACGTGAAGTGCCTATTAACAGAATAGCATCCTACGACGTCAGTCAGCACACAACACTCAAAATAGAGTGTAGAAATAAAGAGAATTATAAAATTTAGATAAAAAAATATATCACAAATACTTTAATAATTGTCTAAAAAAGTAAACTGTTAAAATAAAAAAGCATCTAACATAAAAACATTAGTTTAAGTTTATGAAGAACTTAAATATTTATAAATGAATAGCCCACGTTTGTAATAATACTGAAAATACATAGGTAAAATAAAAACTAAGAATAATGTTTTAGTAAGTTTCAATGGAATATAGAAATAGTTAGATATTTTAAAGGTGCTCATAGCATAGCTTGACAAGCTATTACTTACTGTCACTAGTTATACCGAAGCTCTAACAAAGCTAATTTGTTTTCCTCAAAAGCAGCCCGTTTTGGTTTTTATAATACTATTTTGTTAATTTTTTCTCTTGATTTTCCCTTTTCTTGTTTTTTTGTGTATGCAAATAACAAATGAGAGATATAATTATAACAGTAAAAAATTATCATTATTTATAATTAAACAAACAAATAAATAAATAGAATCTAGTGCTTAAAAACTTTTTGGAGATTTATAACTTGATAACTTTATGCTTTAATTTTAAAAGTTTAGCTTTACTTATTATTGATATAACATAATATTTATGAACATATTTAAGTAAAATAGCGGTTAGCGGGAAATAAAAACAACTCCTATTTACTTATCATTCAGGCTATTGCATTGCGTGATATAGCTATAGCTTATAGAAATGGTATCCCGTCACAAGGTATAGCTTCTACTGAAAATTTATTGGTTCCCGTCATAAGTCTTAGCGAAGTTATTTTATTATAAGCTTCAAGTATTCGTTTTCAGTGTTACTTTTTTCATGCAAATTAGCATAGTTGATAACGTATCGGACCCTCGTATAGGCCCAGGTTCAAATTCAACCAAAACCAAATATGTGTGTAAAAAAATCAAAATAAAATTATTAATCATCTAATTATATAACTTAACCATTGCAGATATCATAAAAAAACAATCTTCTAATAAATATCCATTTCTGTTTTAATTAAATTGTATAATAAAAAATATGTAATTGTTACGGAAAGGCCTTACCGAAGCTTTTAACCGAAGATTTTACTTCAAAGAAATTTATTCAAGCAGCTTCTTTTGCGAAGCAATAGTCTATTTACAGAAGCTATTGTTTCATTTTTGTAACCTCTAAAAGGTCTTACGAAAACAGAAGGAAAAGCTTGTATAAGGTCTATTAGAGGTGTTAACTAAAGTTTTACACAGGTCAATTATGTCGAAATTTTTGGAAGCAGGTCAATAGTCTTATAGTAGTAACGAAATAGCTTCCGTAAAACCTAATGAGGGTTTAATTGTTAGTTGGGACGGTTGGCTGAATTAAGATTGGCCGAATAACGATTAGCAAAAACACGATTGGCTGAATCACAATTGGCAGAAACACGATGGGCAAACACACGGTTAACCGAATAACAATCTCCCACTAGCCCATATTGCAGTTACAAATTTGGCCAATCGTAACATTCGGCTAATCGTGATTCGGACCATTATATGATTCGACCAATCATGATTTGGCCAATCGTGATTTGGCCAATCATATCATTTGGCCAATCGTATTATTTGGCCAATCCAGATTCGGCCAATCTCATTTTGGCCAGTCGTATTTCGGCCAATCGTGTTTCGGCCAATCAAAATTCGGCCAATCGTAATTCGGATTTTCCAGTTTCGGCCAATCATATCATTCGGCTAATCGTAATTCGGCCAATCGTGATTGGGCCAATCGTGTTTCGGTCAATCGTGTTTCGGCCAATCATAATTCGGCCAATCGTAGTACATTCATATAAAATTGTATATAATCAAGTAACTATTTTTTAACCATAGAACATGTATACACTAGAAGCGTCGTTACTTGTCAGCTCCATATAAAAGTAAATAAAAAAACAGCCAACATGTTTATCAATGTATTTGTATAAATAAACAAAAAAAAGCAAAAAAACATTTCCCTTTTTAAAAATTGTAGAACAAATATATGTTAGTATGCGTAAGGGGAAATATGATGTTGTCTGAATTTTATTTTGATCGTTGCTTCTGTAGTGTATTTAAACTCAATGGTTTTAACTAATTTACTTTTGGTTCTCTATACATAAAAATATTTAAAATAATTTTAATAAAACCAAGTAAGTGGTACTTACTTGGTTGTATAAAAATAAAATATCGATTTTAATTACGAAAATTAATTAAAAACTTGTTAATAAATATTATAAAAATGTGTATTGTAATTAAAAACATCAGCTAAAAACAATAGAAGGGATGACATAAGATCCACGGACATAAAGTCCATCGGCCTTATATCTGAAACGAAAAGGACATAAAGCCCAACAAAATTTGAACAACAGTGCCAAAAAGCAAGTAACTACGAGTTAAATGGTTCTATCATTACATGGAAGCATATATCTCGACCATATCAGTTATGAGAGATATGGTACTAATAGTAAGGATTCTTTTCCTATTTCCAATTTTTTCAGCTTTTAATCATGGTTTTTGTTAAAAACTTATCCAATGTTCATAAAAATGTTGTTTAACATTACTCTAATGGGCAGGTGTGATATCTTATCTAAAAGGTATCAGCATCACCTATCTAAGTGGCCCAAAAGAACAAATTCCAACGGCTGCCTAAAAAGCTAAATTTATTTAAATTAGTAATTTTTCAAATGGCTACCTATTCTAAAGGAAGCAATTTTCAATATTTTTTCCATGTTTTGTCTTAGAATTGAATTAGGAAA
>JAAAKO020005065.1:0-20179 GCA_010015015.2 Bolitophila cinerea | reverse complement strand
CCAAAATGCGTTGGTTTTCTATAGAATTTAAACTTTTACAGAAAATCGTTTAAGTCGCAGTCTGTCTGGCCATCCCCTCGTTGGTTGCCGATTTGGTTTTTACCTTGACGAGAGTGGCCGACACCTTTAGTTGACTGGTTGACACTCTCTATCAGGGGCCTAAGGACGACTCCTCGGTCGCGTATATTATCAAGAAGCCACATTTTGATCCTTTTTGCTTTTACAGAACCACTTTGTGGCCAAGACACTAGGGTTAATATTTTCCAACCTCAGCTGGACCCTGTCATCTGTGACGTCTTGTTGTCGAGGTATGCGTACAATTACTGTTCTGGACACTGGAATTTCATCCATTCCAATCAGGGACAGTTTCGCATTTGTTATCTCGAACTATGAAACGGCTTCCACAAGTCATAGCTTGGACTGAGTGTCCACTACCGTTACATTGTGGATTATGTGTGCTGTGAAACCTCAAGATAAAACCAGAGTCGCTACCGATAGCCATATCTATAGCTTCAATGATGAGCTTCAGAATTGCAACTGGCTCGTTCTCTGTTCCGGGTCCTCCATGTTTACAATGGCGACACAATTGAGGTTCCAGCTACATTTTAAACCGATTTTCAAGCCTTTCCAAATCTCAGCGTGTGGCACTAACTTCTTAGGCGCAAGTAAAGAGTTATTAAAAAAACACCGCATGAGCTTATCAAACGTCGACAAACGAATTGTGGACCTATTGGCGAAGGACGGTACAACATGGAAATTCATTCCTCCAGCATCTCCACACTTCGGAGGGCTATGGGAAGCAGGTGCCAAATCGACAAAACATCATCTACGACGACTGATTGGAACATCGACACTCACGTTTGAGGAGCTTGCTACCCAAGTGGGTCAACTCGAAGCCCAATATCAGCATTGCAATTTTATAAACTCTTGAGTCACACCAAACCAAACATAATGTTTTTAAGTGATGCAATTAACTAAATAAAAACAAAAAGAGAGAAAAAAACCAACGACGATTAAAAGCGGATACAAATCAGTACAAAAACCCACAAAACCTAATTCCGAAATATAATTATGTTTAAATTTAATTACAAAATGTAAATATGGAAAGATAAGCATCGTATTTCAGAGTGGAGTCAGCCTCTCCACCCGCCTGCCTCTAGTGTACACCAGAAGTCAGTCCAACACTCGATCACATCGCAGTGCCTCGTACGATTTTCGAGCGTGACTTGGCTAGGCACACCGACGCACATATAATAGTATATATATATAAAATATACAAATGTAATATACGTATTTTATATACGTTTTCTTATATTTCACACACACACACACATGAACAGTGAACACGCACACAGACACAGTGCGAAAGCTCAAGATAAGTTTTAAAGCCAAACCTTTCATTTTGGCGCGTATCTAGACACCCCATCGTAGACTACCCCGCTGCGGGAGACGGGGGCGCAGTCAGCTTATGTTTGTATGCGCGTCGTACGCGATCTCTCTCATCCTATGTACACACAAAAATGTATATATATATATATACCATTTTGAAGTTAACTGAACCTCCGCGTAAAATACACATAATATAAGTAACAAACACACACACACACACACACTTATAATATCGAGCTTTCGTTTTATTATTCAAAGCACGTTTAGGTTCACACCTTGTTTGGAGATAATATTCAATATGGATGCGCTTTCTCTAGTTATAATATATGTTTTCGTTTTTCGGGGTTGACGGGGGTGACGGGGGTGACGGGAATGACGGGGTGTCGTGCGTGTGTACGGCGCGCATTTTCCGCATTTCCTATATTATATTACCGTGCGACACGTTTTTCCTGAAACTCATAGTGAAAATGTTAAAAGTGCACGTTCGAATTCAATACATACTCGTATACACACAAATCCCCACATCCCCCCACCGATAATTTGTGGCATAATCGAATATAACCGAAAGTTCTGTATTTTTTTCTCTATTTCGTGCACAGGTCGCCTGGATGCACTTCGAGCAGTCCGCCATCCTGACCGTACACAATCACGTGATTACCCGGAACCCACGGATTAGCGTGACGCACGACAAACACGACAAACACCGGACGTGGTATCTGCATATCAGCAATGTACACGAGGAGGACAAGGGACGCTATATGTGCCAAATAAATACGGTTACCGCTAAAACGCAGTTTGGCTACGTGCACGTTGTGGGTGAGTGTTAAATGGGTGTGTTAAACCCTATCCTGTATTATAGTTTATATATATATAGCCAGTATTTCCGATGGTGGAGCTGCCGGTGGGAGCTGGCCTGGTCGCAGAGATTCAATTTGAATAGACGAATGATGTTTGCGATGAGTGGAGCTCGATATTCGATTTGCACGACGTGTTGAACGCTGCGAGTGCCTAAATTGAGAGTGGCTCAATCGGGTCCTGGTTTTATATCGAATCATCGGGTTTAAGTGGACTTTTATTGGTTGTCAGTGATCAATGATTAGACCGAATGATCTCTTTTAAATTAGAGGACGATTATTTTGCAATTGAAAGGTAGCTATTATTAATCTTGAGGATACTTTTAGTTTAAGTTTTATACCTCGCTCGATCGTCGACCTCGCCAGTATTCATTTTTTTTTATAAAAATATAAAAAGAGTTTATAAAATCTTATGCAATTTCTAGAATGGAAATTCAGTTTCGAGATACTTGAAGATACTGCCCGAAACGAAACGGACATTGTCAAATAAAATTTTAACAAAATTAATATAAGTAAATATTCTGAGTATAATATATTTATATTCAGGTCTTCACTGTTTGATAGATTTATTTATAATGAATTAACATGCCAAACATACTATTTTTCGCCAATTGAATAGCAACTTGATTATCGCAAAAAAGTTGTATCTATTTTGGCGCTTCCAAAAAATATATCGCTATCAAAACGCTTTAGCCACAGAGCCTCTTGAAGTACTGGAACCATCGACATAAATTCTGCTTCCGTAGCAGACAACGCAATTGTTGGTTTTTTCTGAGTAGCTCATGATATATCTCGCCGCCTTGTAATACAAAAACGTATCCAATTGTTGGTCGTTGGTCATCTTGATCACCGTCCCAATCTAATCTTCATCACAATAACCAACCATTTCGCTTTGACCATCTTTACAATACGTTACCTTTTTATTAATAGTACCTTTCAGATATCGAAGTACGCTTTTAGTTGAGTTCCAATGAGCATTTCCATAATTTGAATACTGCAAAACCAATATCTGGACGATTGATTTGAGCTGCGTACATGATACAGCCAAATGCTTCTTGATAAAGAGACGAACGCACGCAGGTCTCCATTTGGACCCATTGTGCTCTTCCGGATTTAAAAGAAACTATCATACTCAAAACATTTCGATCTCTGCATAAAGCTCGACATTTTTTTAAGTTTGGGTTTAGGATGAAGCATCCTAATGTAGACAACCTTAGTCTCATGAGGCTTGGGCATTCACATATAAAGTGTTCTACCGTTTCCTCTTCCATTTAACACCCTCTACAGAGTGCGGAGCTCTTAACTCCAATTTTATGGAGGTGATTATTAAGACAATGACCCGTAAGGAGATTGGTCAGCGTGCTAATCCTATGTCGACTGCCATTTAGAATTAATCTCGCTACCTGACGATCTGCGCTTCTGATGAAATGTTGAGATTGTTACTTGGTGAAATGCACTGCCTACTTCCTCAACTCGTAAAAACCTTTTCTGAAACATTGATAATTTCCTTTTTAATAGAAAGAAAATTTAACCTTTGTAGACTTGGCTCACCGATGAGCCAGCATATGTAGACTTGCCCTTAGTTAAATTACAGATGTCGTTAAAATTGGAAGTGGCTGAAAAATGGTCGAGAATTGTTATAAACCTTTGTCGGACAATTGGATCAAACCATTCTTCCCTCAAGTGTCCTCCGACAAAGAATTAAAAAAATGTATCTTCAAAAAGGTAGGGTTAGAGATGGAAGTAGATGTTAAATTGGTTGATTAGTTACCTTTAATTAAAAAAAATAATTCCTTTGGCCACAGGGATACGTACAAGGTTGTCATCGGTTTTTTACAAGAAGAATAAAAACTGGGTAATAAAAAATGGTATATAGTGAAATAAAGGATGCATATTATGACTGCCAAAATATATATATAAGTGAAATTGAAGCTTGGGTTTGGGTGGAATATTAAAAGTGAACTATATTTAAGGTGAACCATCTAAATTGGCTTTTATTTAAAATGTACAAGATGAACAACCTCCACACCTCCAACCTTAAATTAACGCACATTTAATTGTATTCTCTTTTTCTTCACCATTAATTGTCCACCCTTAATTGATGCAACCTTCAATTTTCCACTTTTAATTTCCCAGCTTTATTCGTCGGTGAATCCATTCCAAAAGATACAAATTTCCATTTCGACTTAGTCCCATTCCTAAACGGAGGTTTTGTTCTAACTTTTTCCTTCCGCGGGTTTTCTGTCACCAATAAACATAATGGCAATTTTACGAAATGATCTTAGTTAAACATTTTGGTAAAAAGTATTTTTTAAGGATAGGGTTAGAAAAAAAACAGTTTTTACAAAGTCTAACATTTGAAAACTGATTTATTTTCCAATTTCAATAAATGCGTGGGAGTGGTCTAAAAATTGCGTTAACAATTGTAAATTGTAAAAAAATAAAACTAAAAATTTGGACTTAATGGACTTTATACTTTTGTAGTAAAAAACAATATTTCGAAACTGAAGTTTTTTTGAATTTTAACTTTAGTTAATTTTTAATTTTTCTTATGACCGTACATATACTTTTTTTATTTATCATAAAAAAATCAAGAAATTTTTAATATATATATAAAAATATATAAAATATAAAATACAATGTTGAAAACTGCGCATATCCTTTAAACATCAAAAATTCTTATAACTTCAAAAGTGACCTAACTTAAAAAATACTTTTAAATCTGAAATTGAAGTCTTCCCACATCAAAGTAATGTATTGTCTTCACAAATAAGAATTCAAAATATAATTTCGATTTCGAAAATAATTTTAACTTTAAAATTGCTTTCGATTTTGAAACTTATTCTTACTTCAAAAATACAATTTAATTTAAAAATGCTATTATCTTTGATAGTATTTTGAATTTGAAAATTCACTTGAATTCAAAGCTGTTTTAGACTTCGGAACTGATGTTTGACCTTAAAATCCGCGACAAAATCCCAAGCATATTCTATCTTTTGGAAAAATACTTTCAAGTTTTAAAATACTTTTGTTTTTGAGCAGTACCTTTCTATAAAATAAGAATTGACTTCGAAAATATGTTAAATGCTATAGACTGGTTTTCTAAAAATCTTTTGACTAGTATGAATTTGACTTCGAAGATGGTTTAGACGTTAAATCAGTTTCCTTCTTAAAACTACATATCGACATCGAAAATTCTATAAATTAATTAAATTCCAAAATACTATTGAATTCGAAAATGCTCTAGAATTTAAAACTTATTCTTACGTCGAAAATACTATCTATCAGATTGATTTACACTCCCAAAAAATATAAATTTGACTTTGAAAGTGCTTTCTTATTCAAAACATTTGCTCTAACTTCAAAATCAAATCTAATTTATTTTTTATGTGTAATAATTTTTCAATTTTTTGCCGGCTTTGTAACTATTTATTTTTTCGACCTCAAAAAGCTGTAAGTTTTTGAAAAATGCTCTCCACTTTTCGGTTTTTAAGATAATCATACTTTTTGAAAATAAAATCTTTTTCAAAAATACTTTCGAATTTAAAAATGGCTTTAACTTCGAAACTTTTTTCGACTTCGAGATTGCATCTACAGAAGCTTAATTTCTTGTAAATGATCTCTTTGTATGTGCCTATCAAAAAAACCTCGTCGCTCGCTCCACCCCGACCGTTTCAAATCTAAAGCTCGTCCGACTCCAAACAATATATATATTACTCGTCACAGTCACACCGACGACGAACTTCACCAGATATACATGGAATTGAATTAACACAAGCGCGACGAATATTAATTTATATTATATCAGTCCAATAATAACCGAGCGAGAAAAATGGAGGAAAAAATGGCCAGCAATTATGATAATTAATCCACGTTTTGCAGCAGCTCAATTTGGACGTACACATTATAAATAATAGACACACTTTGTTTATATATATATATAACGTGTATGACGTATTTAGTTAGTAATGAAAACGGTATATATATGCAAGATACCTCTATATAGCATTGTCTATAAGAGACGTCCATGTTCCACCGCATTTAATTAGTTAATTAAATTCATGTTGTGTATTTTTGCGTTTCAGGCACATACACCCAGCAGTGACTCCAATCATGTAAGTATCGAAAGATATATAAACTCTCTGTGCTGTTTTACGTGTGTGTATGTGTTTTGTTATGTACCTACTATATATTTAGTTGTTATACGCAGTAATGACCTGGCTATTAGGTTAATTGTGTGCTATGTGCTAGAACCCATGGGACGTATCTGGGTTTATCTTGTCAATTAGAATATCGTAGCGAGAGTATTTAGGGAATGCAAATTAGGTCAATATTTGAAATACCTTTAAATTAAATATTTGACTTCCGCTCGAATTTTACGTTAACAGGTTGCAGCGGTAATTGATTATTTGTTGTTGTCTTTTTTATAATATAAACAATATTTCTGTCTTGTCGCAGCTAACACAAATATTATGTATTAAATTGTACCTTCGTTTTCCACACAGACTAACGGTGACAATAACTGGGAACATGAGGACATCACACTGGAGCGTGGCAACTCTGGCCTTGGCTTCTCGATTGCCGGCGGCACCGACAATCCGCACGTCGGCACCGACACCTCCATTTACATCACAAAGTTAATTCCAGGCGGTGCCGCCGCAGCTGACGGCCGTCTGAGCGTAAACGATTGCATAGTATCGGTAATTAATAGCCAAAGACAATATAATTACAAAAGCGAGTATAAATAATGCTCATGCGTAAATTTTATACGTTTAAAATAGGTGAACGATGTCTCTGTGGTGGACGTGCCACATGCAGCCGCCGTGGAAGCACTGAAACGTGCCGGAAACGTGGTCAAGCTGAACGTGAAACGAAAACGTGCTCCGGCCGGCCCGAAATCAATGGAAATCGATCTGGTTAAGGGTGACCGTGGACTTGGATTCTCAATTGCAGGCGGCATCGGAAATCAGCATATTCCAGGCGACAATGGAATCTATGTGACCAAGGTGATGGACGGCGGAGCGGCTAACGTTGACGGACGTCTTGCCATTGGCGATAAATTGATTGCCATCCGAACGATTGCCCATGTAAGATTTCTTTATCGTGTTTCATGCATCTGTGTTATTAACCACTTCTGTTTAGGGTGAACGTAATCTGGAGAATGTGTCGCACGAGGACGCCGTGGCCACACTGAAGTCAATCACGGACAAGGTCACATTAGTCGTGGGTCCAACGCATGATACCTCGTTGAACAATTCATCATCCACTGGTTAGTTTTCCGTTTCTTCTGTGATATTCTTTAAAAACTAAATTTTAAAAAATACTAATTTTAATTTATATTTTCAGGATTGGCTCATGTGAATTCTCTCTCAACAAGTGCCGTTAATAATGTTGGATCCAGTGTCGTGGACTTTGGACGGTCTCCATCGCCGGCACCGATCTCACGCTCTCATTCACCATTGCCTCGTAATTTATCTTCCGTTTTGTATCTGTTTTGCATGCTAATATTTATTTTGTTGTTATCAGATTTGGAGCCTTCCTCAAGATATGCTTCGTCAAACGTACTGTCCGCCGTGCCACCCGGTACACCTCGGGCAGTCAGCACCGAAGATATAACGAGGTGAGCTTTTTTTTTAAATATTTAATCAAAAGATTATGATTAAAATTTTCAATATTTGAGCATCTACAATTTCTCGCTTCTGAACGATGGTTTTGTACATCTGTCCAAAATGCTTCTCCTCAGTGTTTTGTAAAATCATGGACAATTGTTACATTCATGTCCTCATAAAACAGTATTTATAAAGAAAATCGTCAAAAGAAACCAAGAAGAAGGTAGAAACGTTTTATGGGATCACTGCTCCATCGAAAACAACAGTCAAAAGGTGGATGCATTTTTTTTGGGATGTTTGCGGAATATTATATTATATTATTGAGGTAAAAAAGCATCGTTCAATATTATATTAAACACATAGATCGATTTGATGTCGCTTTCAACACACAATATGGTCCGTTCGACTACCCAATTTAGAAGAGCTGGCTCGTTGGTAAGCACTTCTACTCGAAAATAGAATTGATCGCTAAGACGATCGCCTATTTTGAGGAGTTTGAAGCCGACTACTATGAAAAGGGTATACAATTGATCCAAGACCGCAATAATTGCTGTATCAACCTAAAAAACGACTACGTTGAAAAAAAACGAATTTAAAAAGGGTTTTTATTGGAATTTTAAACTGCTTAGTACAACAAAAATCTTGCGAAATACTAAACGCACAAGATAAACACACAATTTAACTATCAGAAGTTATGAACTTGGATAAGACAAATATATAGGAATAGTCAAGACACAAATATTTAAAATCGTATCTAACAAACAGCAGCAGAAATGTGTGAATATTTATTATTATTCATGCTTCTGATGGTTTGATCGTCTGATCCCTCTAGTTTCTATAGAAAGACCCGACGATATTTTCGAAGGCATTCGATTTTGTGAAGAATACGTTACAAGAAGAAGCCTAAGTTTTTTTATCTCCTGGATTATGCCTATACTTTCGTAATTTAATATAGCAAAATCAAGAGCAATTTTAAAACAAATTAGCGTCATAAATTTTACCTCAAAACATTTTATTCACTTGACAAACATTAACACGTATAGACATAGCATTTTTTATAAACGCTTGCTCTTGCAGTAGATGTAATGGCCGTTAGGGTTAGGTACTGACAATGTTTTGGGATCGATTGCATGCCGCCAAAAATGCTCTAACAACAGGAAAAGAAAATGTGAAGACCCTGCAATGAAATAGAACGGATTGTT
Organism: Bolitophila cinerea; assembly: GCA_010015015.2. NCBI lineage: Eukaryota > Metazoa > Arthropoda > Insecta > Diptera > Mycetophilidae > Bolitophila > Bolitophila cinerea. The sequence continues at coordinate 11,125 of JAAAKO020005065.1, read as the reverse complement.
AAAGCGGAAACAATTATAACTTCTATAACAGAGATCTGAAGCTTATTATAATAAGTTTGAGACTAATAAATTGTAATATTATGTAGAGTAACTTGACGATTTCTGTAAAAAAAAACATCACTAAGCTTTACAGAGGAGACCAAAAACAATGTTCATTTAAATTATTCGGGTTCTAATGGCCGTATGGTGGATTGTGGAAGCCCTTATGACCATGGTAAAGCTCAAAGTTTTTTCTTTTTGCATTCGATTGACCACTTTTTGACCACAAATGTTAACCCTCGGTTAAAAATTTATTCGGAAAATAAAATATGGTCAATCATGTGCTTATAAAAACACTTCTATTTGAGGGGTGTGGGTCTAAACGTGAAGTTGGCACCTAGGTTTTTTTACGGAATAATAAAAAATGATTTATCAATGTTTTTGGAGGTGATTTGTGGTCAATCAAATGCCGCAAAAATCGCGTTTTCCTATTTAGATGGAAAGGGTCATTTATGTTGCCAAAAAATATATTAGGGGGGGGGGGGTTGGAAACGAGAAATTTATATGGAACCACATTTTTTACCAAGAGTGGTCCATAAAAGTTATTGGTGGTTATTTGTGGTCAAAAAGTGGTCAATCGAATTCCGCAAAAACTCTTGGCCCCGAACTTTTTTTTTCAAATAGGTTTTTAACCAAGGGTAGTCAATTAAAATTATTTGGTGGTCATTCTGGTCTAAAAACTGATCAATCGAATGCAGAAAAAAAAAATTTTAATTGACTGGGCAAACAGAACGTATTTTTCAAATATCTTTTAACCCGAAGGTCAATAAAAGTTATAAATGGCCATTTGTGGTCAAAAAATGACGCAAAAAAACATTTTTTTTATTTGGTATGGCAGGTTTACGAAGCAGGTAAATAGAATTGTATAGTGTTACAAATATCCAGCTTGAATGACCAATTAGTATGAACGATGAAGCGGGCAATTTTTGACATGTACAATTTGGGATGGATACAATTTGGCGCGATTGCAATAAAAACAAATATATATAAACAAAAATCTAAATTAAAACATCAAGGTAAATTTGCCAATCAAGAAATACAAAAAAATAACAAAATAAAACCAAAAAAAAAAACAAATAAAAAAAAGGAAAATAAAAATGAAACAATAATAAAAACGAAAAACATTAAAAAAAACTGTACCAAATTATACCCACGCCAAATTTTGCAAATATTCCTTTAACCCCGGAGAGGGTTCTTTTCCCAAACATTCAAAATGGATAATAAATAAAAAGTACTCGTTTTTGATCCAACGTTTAATATTGTCATAATCAATATTCTTCTACCGTACTCTAAACCAAAGTCTAGACCTGGAAAACTATTAAACTATCAACTAATAGATGATGAGACCTTTAAATAAATCTAAATATTAAATATCCAATCAATACAAATCAACGAAAAAACACATCTAGATAGCCGCCGCCACACCGACTATCTCTCCAGACCTTTTTAGAAGTATACCACCAATAAATTAAACAATGCGCTCGCGAGAGCACGTTTTCATGTGTATATGTTTTGAATCGTAGCGTTTATTAGTTATTCAGCACACATCGTCTTCGTGCCTGCGCTTGTATGTGTACAACATATAATTGTATACAATATATACATTATACACAATAACACTAATGCGATCGTATATTGAAACATGTCGATTCCATTCAAGACTAAACAAATTCGTTTTGATTTAACGATTGCTGTCGGAGAATTCATTTGAATGTACACTTCTAAAGGTATAAGTGAGTAATGTGACAAAATGCACTGTGATTTTGATTATTGTTCAGCTGTGTGAGTGCGAACGTGTGGTTTTTTATGCCGTGGTGCTAATCTGTCGCAAACTCGTGTGTGTTTAGTATTAGAATGTCTGTAATGGCGTAAGTGTGGGACTATGTTCTGTGGGGGAATAGTATATAAACAAAAGTACTAACGTAATTCACAAAGATATATTCTGCGAGTTATTTTATTTACATATACATATTTTCTCAACGTGACTTTGATTAATTGTATTGCAGAGAAATCAGAGCCATCACCTTGCAGAAGGGTCCAACTAGTCTTGGCTTCAATATCGTGGGTGGAGAAGATGGTCAAGGTATATTTGTGTCGTTCATCCTGGCCGGCGGACCGGCTGACTCTGGTGGTGAACTCAAGCGTGGCGATCAATTGCTGAGCGTAAACGGAGTGGACTTGTCCACGGCTACGCACGAGGAGGCTGCCCAGGCATTAAAGGTAATTGTTTTTTTTATTAGCAGCAATCAAGACGTGTTATAAAAAGTGCTTGAGGACGATGGGCGAGATGATGTTAGTACTCACGGCGGACGGTCGCATAATATGTATGTCCACAACTGAAATATAGGCCAAATTGCTAAGACTTCCCGGTCTTGGTCCGTTTTTTTAAGTGTACTTGTTGGTTTGTTAAGGAAACGCTTAAATATTTGCGTCATTGTCTTAGGAAGAATATCTGAAGAGGCATCAAGCCAAACCGCTTAGGCTCTACAGCCAAGTAAGCAAGATTCATAAGGACAGCCAGCCTAAAAAGCCGTCTGGCGTGCAGCATACAATTTCAGTTTCCAAGCTCCTCATGTTGCTGAGATGTGGATTTTAACCATATTCCAACATAAATTAGTTTGATGCTTTGACGTCATAGGCTATTTGATACTTTGACCAGCGTCCGGATGAGTTTTCAAGATGTCCGGCGTCCACAAACGTTCAGAGAATCACTCCAATATCTGCCATGATACATAAAATCTTAAAAAATAAGTAAAAGGCTAGCAAATACTAACATATTAGGCCGTATGCATAAAAATAAGCATTTGCTTTTCATCCATAAAATTGAAGCCTTTACATTTATTTAAAAAAAATGGTAGTAAATGCTTTGATTTTTGGATTAAGCAATTGCTAGTTTTATGCATACGGCCCATTATTTACCAGGAAATGGAAAGGTGTAGAAGCTCAGACAACGGCTTTAAGGTCGGATTTTTCTCTATAGTTTTTTGATTTTGAAATTTCCTCGGTGTCACTCGATTGGCCGAAATCCCATTGGCCGAATGTTTCGATTGTCCGAATTACAATTTTCCGAATCGGTTTTTGATTGTTCTTCCTTTGAATTTGGTCAATTATGATTCCGAAAATTGTATAATTTGGCCAATCGTAGTACATTCAATTTCCAACACCCCTAACTCTTAGCCGACCGCAGGTGGTCCTCGGGTAGTACTTTAAAGTTGAATGATTGGTCGAGTCAGGATAAAAACACTTCTCCCAAAAAATCAGCCTTTTTAAATGATTTTGAGGGTGTTACGGATGATATGACAGTTTAGTCAATATATCGGTAAATGTAGGGCGGTTAAGATGGGTTGAGAAATTCAGAAAATCAGAAATTTCTTCTAGGAAAAAGTGTCTAAAAAAAAAATCAAATGAGGTCCTTTCAAATATTTATGTAGAAGTTCGATATGTGTAATCGTATTATAAGTTTGGAAATTCAATGTTTTTACTCAACTATAGTTCACCTAAATGTACCTGAAAGGTCTTTAATTTTCACTATATTGAAATTGAATCACAGAATTCTTTCTTTTTTGGCAAAAGTCCTATTAACCCATTACCTCTGGTTTCCTTATTCGTGGGCATAGAGGGTTAAAGCTTTGAGGAGCTTCTTCTTATATTTGGTATTAAATAAGTGGTATTGAAATGTCCATTTTTCAAAGATTTCCATTTTTATATTGTAAATCTAGGAAAATAAAATCCGTTGATGTTTCTTTAAACAAAATAATGTCTTTCAGAATTCCGGCGGCACCGTGAATCTCGTGGCCAGATACCGGCCGGAGGACTACAATCGCTTTGAAGCTCGCATACACGAGCTCAAGCAGCAGGCCTCCATTAATGCGGGCACCGGCACGCTGTTGCGCACATCACAGAAGCGCTCGCTGTACGTGCGGGCCTTGTTCGACTACGATCCGGCCCGAGACGATGGACTTCCATCACGGGGTCTGCCATTCAAGCACGGTGACGTGTTGCACGTGACCAATGCCTCGGACGACGAATGGTGGCAGGCACGACGAGTGCTCGGCGACGGCGAAGAGGAGGGCATGGGTATTGTGCCGTCGAAGCGTCGATGGGAACGAAAAATGCGAGCTCGTGATCGTAGCGTTAAGTTCCAGGGACACGCAGCAAATAATGTGGACAAGGTGAGTGGATTTCGATGAATATTTGAAATAATTGCTATTCTAACGACGATACTTATGATTTAATAGCAAAGCACACTGGAGCGAAACAAGAAGAAAAACTTTACCTTCTCCCGGAAATTCCCGTTCATGAAGAGCAAGGACGACAAAAACGAAGATGGCTCTGACCAAGAACGTAAGTGTATTGTTCTCTCACCGAACAAAACATATAGCAATTTGTGTTCCACCACTTTTGTTATTTTATGGGTGTATCATTTTGTTTTATTTTTATCATTGCTTATTCTTTAGGTACACCTTTTTTTGTTTATTTTTATTTTTTACCATTTTTTTATTTTTGTAGCAAATGGCATCGTAAGCGATAATCATGACTCAGAACAACAACGTAAGTTCATTGAAATAACAAACACCACTTCATTAAACATCAATCAAAACTGCAAGATTTTCTTTTAATTATTTTTATAATTTAAATATGTACTTACTTTCTGTATTAGTTTTGTAATTCTTTTTTTGCTTTACCGATATTTATATCATGAAATTCAATTAGACTATATATTTCTTGGCGTCTCTGCGTGTGCCCCTATCTATTATCTCCTCTATATATCTTTTTCTGTATTATGTTTTTTTTTTCAATGTATTTTTAAAATATCAATTTTATTATTTACAGCGTTTATGCTATGCTACACCCAGGACGATGCCAGTGCAGAGGGAGGTATGTACCGACTTACTATAAATTACTTTATATATAAAAAAACTATCTTCTACTTACCACCTATACACACTCACCATACTATTATTATTAATAATATGTCTATATTTTCTCTATGTGCTTTTATATGTTTAAATCGCCGAAATCACCGAAAAAACCTAACGAACAATCTTCATCCACTCGAGGATTTTGCCTTTTGATAATAAAAGAAATGCCTTCTGTACATCCCACACTGCACCATTACCACACCAAGCGTGTTTCTCAATCACATGGACATTCTTTTTTCATCTTATTTTTATCAGTTACTCTTACTGCGCACCAATATACACAAATTCCGTTAAAACACTGTGTGTGTGTGTCGACTTCAAAAGTGTGTGTGTGTGTGTGTTGTTATTGTGTGTGTGATTATTTTAATTAAAATACCGAGTAAATGTTGAATGGGAGTATTTAATTCAATTTCATTTATTTTTTTAAACTTCCTTTAGGGACGTTCTCATTCTCTCTATTTCTAAATCTGCTTTCTTTGTTTTTGACATATTATTACTTTTGCGTCCACCCCCGCCCGCGCACTTTAATCTTCGTCCATCGTTGTCGTCGCCGTGTGTGTGTTTACGTCTGCCATATAAATATATAAATTATATCACTTACACAATCTAAATTAATAAAACAAAACTCCTCCGTGTTTTATTTAAATGCACACACACTGCCACAAACAAAAATCTCCCCAACCATTTCTTTTTACGTTTGTTTGTTTAAATCGATTAAATTAAAAAAAAACTTTTGACCAAATAAAGGCGAGATAATCTACCGTGTGGAATTACCCGATATGGAGCAGATAACATTGATCTACCTGGAGAATAGCGATGCTGACTATTGTAAGTCATGCATCTGTGCGATTCGCAAACACACAAGTTCATGCTCACACCACGCCACCCATACAAGATTCAGATACACACAGCCACAGTTACACCCCCACAGATCCACCGAAACAGAAAAACATTGTCATATACACAATCTATATTTTTTTGGTTTTTGTATCGTGTACCACACACACGCACACCGTACCGATCGTGCAGGCTGGGAGCAAGGTTCCTAAAACCGAGCCCTGGGTTATTTTTTGTAGACAGCATTTTCACATCGTCTTTTTGTTTGTTGTGTTTTCTTATTTTTCTTTGGTTTTTTGTACAAAATCATAATCTTTACTTCTAATTCTCGTTCTAGAGGAGAGTTCAACTAGGAATGCGTAGTAGTTTAACACACAAACTAACGAACGAAAACACAATCAGAATGATTACACATATGTTTTATTATGTCACCGAGTCACGACCACGTTTAGCTATATACTTAGTTTCTTCGTTTTGTTTCGTTTTTTGCGTGGACTGAATTGTTATGGCTTTTTGCTAGACTTAAAAGATTCCAAAAAAAGACTTGATTTTTTATTATTTGTGATTGATGATATTGACAAAACAGGCTGACTAGAAATTTTAGAAATGCATTTTTAGTGCCTGAATAACAGAGACTCAGATTTAGCTAAAGTGACTAATAACAATTTATTTAATAACAGATACTAGCTCTGTTATTTTTACATTGAGAAACTAAAACATCTTGAAACTCATTTTTTTTAATACTATTAGGTCAAGAATTTAAAAATATCGTTTTTGAACTATACAATTGGTTTAAAAAGTTAAAATTCTACAATTATATGTAACGGACGAAAATAACAGTTCTGATAAACTACATTTTATAAAAAATACATCGTATTAAAATAGTAAAGACAATAATTGGTCTTAAAACACGAGAAACGTAGATAGAAAACTCATCGATAATAAAAAAACACCCCCTAAATTATCGAAAACCATAATTTCTCGATAGATTTATAATTTATCGATCAAAAAAAACAATTCTCAAAAAACCGTTAACCAAAAATTATTTAATTTTAGGAATTCATCAAAAATAAAAACGAAAATCTTTTTTTCCTAAAATAATTCATCAAATATTATCGAAAAATAATTCTTTAAATTTAATGTCTAAAACCATATTTTTTCGAAAATTCGTCGAAAACGACAATTTACATTTTACAAAATTCTTAAAAAAACATTGAGTCATATATTCGATTCTCAAAATACACCAAATTTATCAAAAAAAAAACACTTCATTTAATTAAAAAAAAAGAAAACGAGAATTCCTCAAAAAACATCGAAGACCAAAGTACAATCGAAAAGTTCAATTGGTCAAAAATGTCAATTTATCGAAATAAAGAAAAATTTAAAGTGATATATTGAATATTCGATTTATCGAAAACAAGGATTGTTAAATTTTATATAGGAAAACAAATGTTTTTTTATAAATACATTTTTTATAAAGAATTTTGTTTGTTTTAGTACGATATTTTTGAATATTTATCGTTTTTGTTAAATTTTGTAAAATGCAGTAAATGGCATATAATGTGTTCACACTACACACAAAAAGTGCGGCACATGATGTGCGGCATATAATTTGCCGCGGTTCGGCATATCATTTTGCCACAGTCTGACGTTAACACTCATGCATGGCATATAACAAATAATCTCTGCCACCATGATGAAAAATATATGCCGCCTTTGCTGCCATATTTGGCATATATATGCCGCGCTAGTGTGAACCATTTATGTGCCTATTTGCCATCAATTATGCCGCTCAACCAACATGTTGGTTGCATTTTTTTTATATGCTACACACACCTCTTCTTTATCGGTCGGTTTATGTTCGATACAAATATATATTAGTGTTTTCAATAAATTAGAAGTCAGACAACGTAAAAAAAATTACACAATTTTAAAATCTGTTGTAAAAACCGTTCTACTTTTGCCTACCCGCAAATCTGGTTTTTGTATGAATTATCCCTGATGAGTACACATCAAAATGGCGACCACAATATATATGCCATACAAGTGTGAACTATTAATGAACGCTGCGGCACATGTTTCTTCTAGTGTGAACAATTGTCAAAGATTTTTGACTTGCGGCATATTTTGCCGCAGTAGGGCACATGATATATGCCGCAGGTGTGAACTCAGCATACCGCTGTAACAATATCTTCATGGTATATTTTTCGTTTTTAAATTTGAAAATATTGTTTTTACAGTTTTTTTGTTGTCAATTAATTATGGATGTATCAATTAATTTAAAAAGACTTGCTCAAATTAATCATACAAAATAACTTATAAAACTTATGTTTGAAACAAAATAATTCATCGAAATCGGAGCTTTGTTCAAGCTGATCAAAATTGTCCATATAATTCAAAACTAAATTATCAATTCGATTTCATGGACACGATTTAAAAAAATGAATCAACAAAATCACTACACTCACTACTGACTCACTCACTTTACAGTTTTCTTTACACACTCACACAAACGTAGACAACCAGTGAATTCAAAAATAAATACAAAACACAAACATGTATACACACATTTAAAACTCAAAAACAGTTATTTTCTCATTACCTTTTTTCTTTACCCAAAAATTCATTCCGTTTTCTCTAAATATTATACCATTTTTATTATTCGCCTGGTTATGCTTTTCACTTAGGTATAATTAAAAAATATATATAAAGAGATGTGCGCGTGTGTGTTTCTGAATTATAAATAGTTTTTGAAGCGAAGCATATAGTCCATGCCACAAAAAGAAAATCCTAAACTCGTTTGCCTTGGTTTGGCTGACGCTGCATACACTTTTATATCTAGAGTTTAGCTGTGTGCGTGGTGTCCGCCATTTTGTTTTAGACAAAATAGATGAACCCTTTATAAATTTACTCAAACTGAAATGCGGACAATGGACACTTTTTCAATAATAGAACACTGTTTTGCTGACACACTCGCATTTTCGCATTCCTCTAATTTTGTATAATTACTAAAATTTGCTTACACGTCTTTTTTTGGTTATGTTTGCTTTTGTGTTTCGCATAGATGACCGCCATTTTTTTCTATCGCTTTTAATGAATTTTGAATAGCTGATGAACTGCGTGGTGTGTGCGTTGGATCCGGACTTTTTAAAGATAATTGAACGCTAGCGCACATTCCATCAAGAAAAACCACCCGCTTTGCTTTTGTTTAAAATATAAATATATTTTTGTTGCACTATACACTTTTGTTGTCTGATTAGACTAAATAGTCTGGGGCTGTTTCTAGAGTCGATGTTGTATTTTATTGTTGTTTTTTTTTTATAAATTCTTTAATTTATATATTATAATAAAATGTTTTATAGGTGTTTTTGTCAATGAGATCGTTGAAGTATTCTTTTTAAAAATTACTTAGTTTTTATCATTCTCGCCCGTGGCGCTTCGAATTGATCTTTAATTTCGTTTCGATTCGAATCGTTCTTCTTTGCAGCCACCGAGGAGAATGTATTGTCGTACGAGGCAGTGCAACGCCTTTCGATTAACTACACACGTCCCGTTATAATTTTGGGTCCGTTGAAGGATCGCATCAACGATGACCTGATCTCCGAGTTCCCCGAAAAGTTTGGATCCTGTGTGCCACGTAAGTTCAACGGAAGAGACTGACTTGTGACCAGGCTAATTAAATTTGATTTACTTAACGTTTAAACAGATACAACACGACCGAAGCGCGACTACGAGATGGACGGTCGGGACTACCACTTTGTGGGTTCACGAGAGCAAATGGAACGTGACATCCAGAATCATTTGTTCATCGAGGCCGGACAGTACAATGACAATTTGTATGGTACGTCGGTGGCTAGCGTGAAAGATGTGGCTGAAAAGGTATGTATTTTTTATATTAACTTTATATTTACTTTACTTTACTTTATATTTGCATTACGCTCGACTTAGCGTCTATTTTGATGTTAAATAAAACAAAACAAGAGTTTTTTAAAAGTCGAAGTTTTTAATGGCGAAAAAGATGATGAATTGAATTAGGGCTACAATTGAGTGATTAGGACTACAATTGAGTGATTAGGACTACAATTGAGTGATGAGAATGAACTTTATTATGTATATTGAAAAAAAATGCGCGATGAATTTAATGGCAAAGCTAAAATTAATAACACGAGCAAAATATGCCTCTTCCTCCCCAGAGTTAAGCTTGTTACTTTTCTATTTAAGTATTGCCATTCAATTATTCGCCATAAAATTCTTTGCTCTTTAGTTTTTGTTTATTTGACCTTACATTTATTAGGCACTGTTATTTGGCCGTCAAAATAACGATTATTTTCGTTCAGTTCACTTTACGACATACACCCAAAAAGATTTTTATGAAGAAAAAGAAACAGTTTTGACTACCAAAAAAAGATGCTGATCCTTCGAGCCGGATTTGAACCAGCGACCTATGGATATCTATATTACATGTCTTTCTACAGTCCACCGCTCTACCAACTGAGCTATCGAAGGTCTTGTCAGAGACACACGTGAGCGCCAATGTGCTGCACTGCTTTGCGACCGTGATTGCTCCACTTATCTGCTGCGTCAAGCACTTTCACCTTTTACGATGTGATAACAACAACACGTTAAAGACAGATTGTGGGTTGCATACCTTTGGGCGTTTTTAATTCGTATATATATTAATATTTCGTATAAACAATACTTAATCGGATTTTAATTGTTTGCTTGTTTATTTTTGCAGGGAAAACACTGCATCCTGGACGTTTCTGGAAATGCCATCAAGCGACTGCAGGTTGCCCAATTGTTCCCGGTGGCAATATTTATCAAACCAAAATCCATTGATTCCGTTATGTAAGTTCAATTGATTTGAGGTAAAGGCCAGAAAAAGAGGTGCTCATGATTTTAATTCGCAGGGAGATGAACAGACGCATGACCGAAGAGCAGGCCAAGAAAACATTTGAGCGGGCGCTTAAAATGGAACAGGAGTTCGGAGAGTATTTCACAGGTATGTAATATTTGTTTGGTGATGAAGTTCGGTTATTTTAGGAGGCACATAGGAAACTAATAAAAAACGACACAATTTATTGAAACTTTGACCTTTTTTCTGGATAAACGGACGTTTTTTATAACCGAGTCTATGATAAACAAGAGAGGAATTTCCGAGACACAAAACTGTCTCATACTCACGGCTTCTATCCAATAAATTAATATATACTAATGGACAATATATACTTATCTAGTTATGACAAATCGTTTTTTTTTAAACTAAATTCATTGTTTCTGGGACACCCTGTACGAATATTGAAATTATTTTTACATAATCTTGTAGC
>JAAAKO020005054.1:0-20179 GCA_010015015.2 Bolitophila cinerea | reverse complement strand
AAATGCGAGGGATTTGTCCTTTCTTTTGATGTTGGTGGAATTGCGGAGATGTCTGCACCGGTGTCGACGAGATAGTGCCTTGATGAATGGATATCGGTGATCAAGAGACGGTTGATGGTTGAACTGTCGCCAGCAGTACTCTGTTGAATAGAGGTAGAAACAACGGGAACAGCTGACGACAGGCCAATTACAAACTACATGGCACCTTACACTTAGTAGCGGAGGTTCCAAAATTGAAGTGATACCTGCCGAATTCATGCTGGGGCTTTTCACGAGCTGGTGTGAAACTTGCGATGAGTGGATGGACTGCGGTGTTTTGAGAGTGATCGCACCTGTAATTTTTCGATTGTTTTTGTCAATTGATCGATTCGTCTTTCCAATGCTGATAAATCTGAATGTTGACGTCCTGTTGGTTGTATGGTAGCGTGTTCGACACTGTAAACATTTGAAAACTGACCTACTTCTACAATTTTATCTGCCAGTGCAGCCAAAGTCGTGATGAGATCGACGTAGTTCGTTGAAAGAATGATTTGATGGGGTCAGTTTATGCTTTTCACCGACAACCCAATCGTGATCCGGTAACGAAATTTTATATTCGACAAGCAGCAATAAAGGTACTTGCTTGTTGGCAGCAGCTAAACGCAGCACTACTCGAGCCTTGTTGTCTTGACTAAAGAAGCATACTTCTTTGGGTACAAGTACTGATACTAGCTTTTCTAGTGCATTGATAGTTGCCGTTGAAAACTTACAGTGGTTTTTGGGAGCATCATTCTGGGATCCGATTAGCTTTACTTTACTTGTAATGTTTTTATGTGGCGTTTGCCTTCAGTATTGTCGGATCTCCTCGGTAAAAGTAGTCTCAGTATATGCCTGGTTGTGATGGGTAATTAAACTACTTTCCCTAGTTGCTCGTGACTTGCTTTCTTGAATTTGTGCGAACGTTGGTGTCGTTACAGAGCTAGCAGCTTCGGCAAGTTGAAAAATCTAACCACTGAATGTCTCATTTATTTTACTTTTGCTTCTACCTTGTATATACAGAGCCCAGTTCAGCTTAATACCAGAAGGGAGCTTCTCTACTAGCTCGGCAAATTATCTTTGTGTAGTACGGGTTTTTGTCTAATCTTTAAGATAAGTGCATGTTTAATTAACTCTGGCCTTCCATACAACATGCGTAGAGTAGAAATCACACATGGAACCATTTCGGACATCAACAATCTATATCTGACAGCTTCCAAGGCTTTGTCTTTAAGGCATCGCTGCAGGCGGAATAGATTTTCTTCATTGGAATATCCACACATTCTTGTCGTTCTCTCATATGTGCTTATAAAGCAGTGTAGTTGCTGAATATACAGTCGGAGCTGTGTATATGTGGTGGCTGCATATAAAGCCGGAGCTGAGTACAATAGCGTCGCCGTTGCTGATTTTAAAACCGGGGCTGTGTACGTTTGAGGCGCTTTGGCTGTGTATAAAGCCGGAGCTGGGTACAATGGCGTCGCGGTGGCTGATTTTAAAGCCGGGGCTGTGTACGTCTGAGGCGCGTTGGATGTGTATAAAGCCGGAGCTGGGTACAGTGTCGTCGCGGTGGCTGATTTAAAAGCCGGAGCTGTGGACATCGGGGTCGTGGTGGCTGAATGTGAATCCGGAGCTTGATTTTTTTGAGACAGTGTAGCTGATTCGAATTTGGAAGCTGTGTACATCGGATGAGTTGCGGTAGCTGAAGATAGACGCGGCGAAAGAAGTAATGTAATGTCCTTGCTCGAGGTCAAACATGTGTGTCGCCTCTAACTTTGAGTTTACGTCGGCTAGCTCTTGCGATTCAACCCACTGCTCTATTCGTTTGGATTTGGCTCTATGATCGCTTTTGCGCGAACTCCCATGTTCTGAACGTATAGCCTCTTCGAGGAGCTTGTACTTTTTCTCCAGGTACTCTTGCTCTAAAAGTTCGCGTTTCTTTAACCCAGCCTCCTTCATTGCCTTCTCCTCATCGAGTTGTTTTAACAACAGATCTCTACGGCGTTGAGAGGAAGTGTTTGAAGCGGCGGAGTATGTAGAGTTTTGCTCGTGGGCTGTTTTGTGTGAATCCGTCTTACATACTTCGCACATCCAATCGACGTTCTCAATCTCCTGTGTGACGTCGACGCAAACAAAATGAAACCACTCTGAACACTTATCGCATTGAACCATGTCATTGTTATCTGGCGCATCGCATAAACCGCAGCTCGACATGTTGTTAGGTTGTAGCGGTGCAGTAATAAACGCTGATTGAGGCAGGAGTTGCGGCGGTATGGTATATTATTGCTACGCGATGTTTTTGTTTATCTTGTTTCACTTGAAAAATATTACACTATTATACGGTAGTAGTAGCGGTAAACTATAGCTCTGTTGTTCATTGTTTGTTTTGGTTTGATTTAGTTTTTAGTATTGCCTAATGTATAGTAAAATCCCACCGGTTCTCAACAATCAGATATTTTTAATAACCATTAAATTTGATATAAGTGTACTGTTGATGATGATACTCAGAGAGACGATAATACCTTTAGAGGAGCGGTTGATCTGCATCGCCATGTTTCACACAGTTTCATCCTATATAATCCTCTCGGGGATATTGACCTAAAACATTCTTTCAAAACAAAAACCGGGAATGAAATCCCAAATTCTGGCCTAAAAATGATGTTCTTGCTGCAGATGTATTCGTTACACTTTGATAAGAACTTCCTCTGAGACTAAACCTCTGTACCGCCGGCATAAAAGAACTTTCATAGCAGATGTGGGACTGTCTCTCATTGCATTATAGATATGATGTAAAACCAGTAGATGGAATTTCTATAATTGTCTTGGCTGATAAATTCCTCGCTCTCTGCCACCCCACGACATAGGCGTAAAAGATGCGAAGGTTATACTTATGGCTATGTAGAACCAGTAAACCACTTTGATGGAGAACCCCCAAAAATTACCGAAAGTCTTCCGGAATTTCTTGCTTTTGGCATACGGCAATTTATAAAAAAGCGGCGTATTCGCATTTCACAGTAAACCGCGTTGTGAATCCTGCCTTATGCGTGCCTAGCCATCTTGCAACTCTTTGTAAGGGCGAGCGCCTGCGAAAATGCATTGTTCGCACGTGGAAGATTTCCTCGCCGGGTAACAAAAATTTGTTCGTAATTAACGGAAAATAATATACCAAAAAAAATAAAAACCAAATCCAAAATAATTATTTAATATATATTTTATCTATTTCCAAAACAGAGATAATAATTTCGAAACTGCCACGGGTACGTCTCCAAAAACCATCGTTGATGCGATTTTGCGCAACATGATAATTTATTAATTGGTGCCCCAGATGGGCACGACGTATGTACTGGGTGAATATGTACTGGACTAAGCTGGATGGAAAATTCCCCATGTTCTATGCTTGATATCTTCGTCGGTGCCAGTCCTTATTATTCCATTATTCAGTGCATTCAATCGGCGCGGCGGTTGCCCAAAATGTCGCCAACCCTAATTTCATTAATGTCTAGCTTCAGTTTGGCGAAAGCGTTCAATTGTGGATTCGTAGCCACAATTCCTCACGTTTTAATTTCATGTCAAATGCTGTCAATCGTTTTTAATTTTTTATCATTTTTACCATAGAAGTATAAATATTATAGTAAACTATGTAGCGATAAATGTACAGCCGGCTTTGCGGGACCTGCAACCACAACGTGTGTATGCAAAGGCAATGCCACACGCATTGTTATTACCTGTTGGCAATGCGTGTATGTACAATTAATAAATATATAGTGTTGTGTTCTTTGGTTATTGTTAATAATATTTACTCGTAAATAACAAGACTTCATATCTTTACCTCTGCAATCTTTTGTTTTTAGGCATTTGCAAAATTACGTATTATAGTAATTTTGTTCAAAATAAAATTGAAACAAACACAATCAAAAGTTGCTTTTATACCTTATTGTATAATCTCAACGAGGATCATTCTGATATTTTTTAAATTATTTTTAACAAGTTACATGTATTTATTTTTAATTATTTTATTTAAATGTTTTTGGCTCCTAATTTACACACAGAAAAAAAAATTAAAAAAAAGAAAATAAAACACAATTTAAATGAAAAATGTGCAAAATAAATAAAATAAATACTTACATTAAAACAAATCAAAAATGAGCACATATTTGTCACCATTCAATAAGTTGCACAAAAAAATGTTATATAAAATCAAAAAATAAACAGAACTAAATGCACACTATAATAACCGAATTTGGCCTAAGAGTCTGCAGATATAATTTCTCTCACAAAAAGTAAGACTATTGC
The DNA here is from genome assembly GCA_010015015.2 of Bolitophila cinerea. NCBI lineage: Eukaryota > Metazoa > Arthropoda > Insecta > Diptera > Mycetophilidae > Bolitophila > Bolitophila cinerea. Next base: position 15,874 of record JAAAKO020005054.1, on the reverse strand, counting down.
GCCGCGCTCATTTTTTCAACAGAACAACAAAGAATCGTTTGGAAAGGCAAAATTTTGAGTTATTTCGTGTGCCCACATCTTTGTTTTCCAGTGTGCATTTTATTTATTCGTGTGGTATTTGTATTTTTCATTGAGCATTTGTTATTATAAATGCTATTTTATTTGTATAATGTTCGTTTTTTAAATGTTCAATTATTTTTAAATGTGGTAATTGGATTTTATATGTGGTCATTTGTTTTATTGTGTGTTATTTTGTTGTTATATGTGGTAAGTAATAGTTTCCTGTGTTCATGGTTTGGTGTTTAATTATATAAATAAATCTTGGATCAAAAATAAAAATAGATTTTAAAAATACAATTAACCCAACAAAATAAAAACCAACAAAACCATAATTTCCTGAACCCTACAGAATATATTAAAAAACTTAAAGCTCAAAAAACTTAATTTTAATGGAAAAAATGATTTTTATTCTTTGTTTAACTTGAAAATCTTTTTATAATATTAGTAGATGGAAAAAGGAAAAACATATTTTTCTAACACACGTTTTTTGTCAAATTAAAAATTAAACTTTATTAATCAATATTTCATTTATATCTAATAATAACTTAGTAAAAGCATGAAATTTAACGTTTGAACCATATTTTCTTGAACTTTTATAAGGTTTTATATCAAGTCTAAACCAGCACGTCTTCCCCAAAAATTGAATACCCATAATTTGATAACTAAATCATTTAACAAGACCCAAAGGACACAAGCGGAGTAATAAAAGCGTGTAAATCACAGAAATGACTTCTCAAATTTACATATTTGTCAAAATGTTTTTTATATGTTTTTATTTGTCAAAAATACATAAAATTTAACCATTTTGTCGCACAAACGCGCGCAACACACAACTCGGTCACTTAAAACACCATTAAAAATAAAATTAAACATAAAATCACACCGTGCCGCTACCGTGAAGAATTTAGGTACTACATATAGAAAATTATATTTGCGTATATATAATATGCCAGCGTAAATATACTGCTGTTGTGTACACACAGACATTTTACTACACTAACATTAAATAAATACATAACAAACACACGCACTCTCACACCTAAATAAAGATGTTTGAATGCATAATGCATGCGCGCGCGGCATCCGTCGCATCGCATCGTCGTCGTTGTGCTATATACGAATCCGCCGACATTCTCTGCGTGTGATGCGCAATTGCGCATGCGTGCGCATAAATCGTACAAGTACATATACCATCACATGTTCGTGACCACGTGCCCTCGACTGTGCGTTCACGCGGGCGCCAGATTGAGCGCCGCGACGTCGGCGACGGTAAAGGAGACCGGAGGAGGCGAGCAATAATCGTTTTGCGTTGGTTAAACGCAACAGATGAGAGCGTCTAATGCCACTTGTATGTGTTCAATGCTTCTCGCACTGTTTGTGCGAACAACAAGACCGTTCAAAGAGGACATTTTCAAAGAGAATGAGAGAGTGCGGAAAATATCTGTGCGCAGTGCTGCCTGCGCGTGTACACGTTTTAACGGTTTATATACTCGGATTCGGATGGAATATTACATTATGTTCTATTCTATAGTATACGAGTATATTTATATATATATGGGAATTAGTTTTATAGTTTGTATATATGTGCGTGGTTGTGTATATACCATGCGTATGTCTGCTATAGGCAAGAGCAAAATGCTAATTGCCCACGCGCGCCGTTGCCGTGTTCGGAGTGCAGCTCCTTAAGCTCGAGTTCGTGTACACATGCCACTTAAATTGAGCTAATAACAATTGAAACGTATTATTTGGACATCTGGGCTTTTGAGAACACTATTTATTATATGGTTTAACAGACTGAGAGTATAGATTGTGGTTAGGATAGCAGTGAATGTGGTTTGTTGACCTTGAGATTGCATGTTGTCGTATAAATATGGAAGAGTTTTGGGTTTATAGAATTGAGAATTGTATCACTAACGTTTTTTTTGTTTATTTGATTTACAGACCGACCTCTGCGGCATTAAATGGCGTAAACTGGTGCACGGTGAAAGGCTCAACTGTATCGGTGATCCATCGGATGATCCTGTACTGCGCTCGTACGCACGATGTTTGGCCGTCGACATTCTGTGCGTCTGGCGACGTGTCGCCGCCCCAAAACCGGAGCCCGATCAAACCGGCAACATGTTCGACATGAGCCTGCCGATATCTGGTAACGGCGGATCGGTCACACATCCACCGCTCTCTTTAACCGCCGCCAAGGAGCTGTGGATCTTCTGGTACGGCGAAGAGCCGGACCTTAGTAATTTGGTATCACCCGAGTTAACAAAATGTTCAGGTAAGTGCAATTGAATATTTAATAATAGTAATATTATGATTTTCAAATATTTAATTTTGGACACCTGGAACCCTGAAAACAAAATTTATTTAAATTACTCTTATTTCTAGAGATGTATTTTTTTTTAAAGATCTTGATCAATCTTCTACTCCTTTTCGTTGCGTTGAATTAATCTTGAAAGACCTAATCTCACGGCGATTGTGCATTATCGTCACCGCATGTATTTTTTTTTTCAATAATGAGACCTAACGTCAGGAAATTTAGACTTATTCTCAAGATACTTAACGCCAGGAAAAATCTTGAGAGTAATGCACAAGCGGCGTTAAGTCTTGAGAATAAGTCACAGACGGCATGTGCTTATTTGCTCTTGTTTTTTTAACGATCAGTGGCTTTGAGAAGCGTGGATTTAGAGAAAAATGGGTACTCCATATCCATATTGTAACCTCCCATACATCCCTTTTCTAATTTCGTAAGGATTCTATAAAAATAATCGTTTTTTTCGTTCTATACTTTATTTTTCGACCACAATTTCTTGACATAAAAACAAATTTTGTACCAAAATAAATATTATTTGTGTTCTTTTTTGTCATTTTGCTAAAATCTGTAAAAAAAATCAACGAAAATATTGCTCCTAGGCGTGGTTTAAGCTTTGCATAATCATTAGAAGTGTGTACGTTTTGCAAAAAAGTTTTAGAAGCGGTTCTTGGTTTTAAAACTGGTTTTCAGTTTTAGAGCCGTATTTCGGTATTAACCTAAAACTTCATTAAAAATTATATAGAATTAAAATTGCAGAGATTGATTCAGAATTATTGATTTATCCGTATTAATTTTCCACTTAAATTGATTTACATATTTTTAAAGACGAATAGGTTTTATACCCAGTTTTTTGGTCCCTTTTTGAAAAAAAAAACATTGTATACTTTTAAATTTTAATGATATTCTAATGAATACAAAGAAAAAACACTAGACAAAAAATTAAAAATGCTGTCATGTGTTGTAATTGTCTTTTTTGGGAATTTTGTCCTTTTTCCAAATTTCATATTATTTTTTCATTTCATTCAATGCATATCAAAAATCGGCATTTGATTGTCTGTCTGTACACTTTAGAATTTGTTATTCGTCCTATTTCAAACAACCACACAACACAAAGAATGGTTAGTATATCCGATTGGCCATGAACAAGGCTAAAACAGTTTGTTTTACCTTTCTATTGAATATAGAGCACATCATTCGCATTTAGTCTTTTGACGTGGGCATCAAGCTAACGGATAGACTAACAACAGCAACATATCACTTCTTATCTGTACTATAGTATAGATATATTAAACATATCCTCTCTCGCACCAATCAAACGCAACGCGGGGTCTAAAATCAATAAAGTCGCCGCATGCAATGATCGCCATCGTTGTGCCGGTGTTTGCATTGTGTAATATAGGCAAAAGCAAGAAAGCCATATATATACGTAGTACATATTAAACTACCAAATTTATATACATACACACATAATATACTTATAACGAGGACGAGGAGTAATACATATGTACTCTAACTCCATATAGGTAGACGATTCAGTAGAGGTGATGTGTCTCGTTCATGTAATACATACATATCCAAATACATACACATAAGTGCCTAGTGTATGTGTGCGCACCGGTGGAAAAGCAGATGTAGATAGCGGACAAACACACACACTTACACAAAAACACAGCCACAGCCACACACTCTCAAACTCATACACACCTAATATTCACAACTCGAATACGAATACTCGACATACAATCCATGTATAATGCCAGCGCCTGCCACCCGCCGCGCACGCCTCCTATTCCTCCTCGTCCTCTTGCCTCTCCATCGTTTTCGTCGTCATTGTCAGCCAACAGCGGCAGGCGCGCGCGCACTTTGCCATACTCTTTTGCGCGTGTGTGTGTGTGTTGCTTCGCCGCCACCGGGCGCTCACCCCGTCCTACCCACACACACTATCCATGCATACATACATACTTATATAGCCAAATCATGCATATATTGGGGAGTCACATAGAACCGGTACATTTACAGCCCCTCGCACAAACTTCCCCACAATTTCGTATCAACGCAAATTCTATATATCTTTAGATTATAATTTATATATCTACCCAAGTTTTAAATTTGATTGTATTTATATATTCTTTTTTGTTATGCGTGTGTCTGATGACCTTACATCAAAATATAAAATAATCTGCGTTGGCTGAACAAAAAAAACGTGCAAATGCGAACTAAACTCTAAAATTTGCTATAAACATACTGACACACACACACACACTCTCGAGCTGAAAACCCAAAATCACTTGTCCATAATATACATATGTATAAAGCAAATGCAATCGGTAAACTCGTTTGCGCGTGCGCCATGAAAACGCGCACGTATATCGATCCAGCGCCGGTATCGATTTGAATTAGGCGCAATGCACTGCGTTGCAACGCGCGCGCGCCCATATAAAACGACGCGCTGGGCGCATCGCGCCACGCCAATCCGCTCTATATTTATACCACACATACACAATATACATATATGTGTATATTCGATTCTCTTTTGTGTGCCAGAGCCAGTGTCAGGGTATATTTTATGTGTACAAGTGTGTGTGAGTTTGTGCGCGCCTGAATAAATTTTTTAGAGTCTCCTCACCTCAGCCAGAGCGTCACAGCACATACAAATGTATACAAATACACATACAGACATATAATATATATTGCCCAGAACAATCGGTGCTCAACGCGCTCATCTAAAAATGCGTGTAAAGATATATACATATTAACGCCGAAGAAGTGTATAATGTAAAATCGTATGCATAGATGGCACTGTATTGTATATAGCGATCAGTGTGAAGTTTGTTACAATTGGCACAATGCATATGATGAACAACAAATGCCGTTTGCTTTTACCGTTGTATTTTTGATATTTTTATGATTATATATAAATTAGTGTAATAATAAATATGCCCTAAAAACACGGATAGGATATTAAATATTACATAAAACGTCAAAAAATGTCATTAAATAGCAAACTAATGCAATTTATATGGATAATTAGGGCATAAAAAAACGATATTTAAAACATTTTTTTGTGTAATTATTGGTAAAAGGTTTTGGTTGCCAAAAAAATTAAACAAAATATCTAGCTATATGTTTTTTTTTAATTAACAATAATTTGGCGTCAGAATTGTTTTAATATATTTATTTTAGGAAAGAAACAAACAAATATTTAAAAAAAGACACAAAATAAATAATACAAATACTTTCAAACAATAATGTTTACAATAAATAAATATTACTGTCGCAAAAACAATTTAAAAAACCTACCAATAATTATAAAAAAAATGTTACGAAAAAATTGTCACAACAATTTATTTTGATTAACAAATAATAAATAAAATTGCTCCAATGGGGTTGATTACGACCAACGTCAAAAAAGTTAAGGTTTGTCCTTACGTAAGGATTGTAAGGAATGAACCGTAAGCAATGCTTAAATATTGCAAATAGGAGAAACGTCACGTTCAGCAGCGATGGCTAAACAAAATTATATAAAAAAAAACAGAATTATCCGAAAAAAAAACAAAAAAAAAACTTTTTTTTACAAAACATATATTTTATTACATTTGGATTGAATTAAAATAAATATTGCTTAAATAAAAAAAAATGTGACGATTTTAAAAATATTGTTACTAATAATATAAACAATGTATTTTTCAAAGAATAAAATAAAAAAGAAGAAAAAAATATACATAGAAATATGTTTTTAATATATTTACTATGCAATCAAAATGTAATTATATAGTGTGTTTAAAAAAAAATCTCAAGCTACTATATATTTTTTTTGAATATATACCAGTAGACGTGATAATCCTCACAAAAGATCTACAAAAAAAATGTTTAAAACAAAAAAATAGGTAAGATTCAAATGTAAAAAAAAACATTTAATATCTTGTGTGAATTAAACATAGGTATCCTACATTTTAAATTCCAAAATATTTTTCTCGGATTTGCTATGTTTCGTAATTAAATTTATAAAACATTGTAAACGAACCGATGTAAATCACAAATATTTCATTATTAATAAAAAAAATACTTGAAAATACATAATTTCTGGAGGTAAAGACCTACCTTAACCCTTTTTCGATTATGCTCTCTTTTACATATAGCTCTCTTTCTCCTTTGAAGGTTGCTTTTTCACTTTTTTACTTGTTTTTCCCTAAAAAAATATGTACAGTTAAGAATATTCATTGTTATATATATTTCCAGTCCCTTTGGTAACTGATAATTAGCCAAACATACAATATTCTATACAATTCAAATCAACCATTCAAAATGTCTTGTTATCATTAAAAATGCGCAACAAATCCTGCTCCCAAAGGCACAGCTTATTAATCCGAACCAAACATCCTTTTCATTACATAAATAAGTAATTTTATTCGGTTATTGTATACATAATATACAAATGTGAAATGTATATTTTACTGCTCATAAATAAAACATATATAAAGATGCAACAAGTAGCTATATGTGTTCATGGATGTCCATCTAATTTGGGGCATCGTCTGTCCGATTATATGTATGTTATATGCAAATGACCAACCCTTTCCATAAAAAGGACATTACCCTTATATGGTTGTGCACTGATTGGTGGCATACTTATATTTATGTATAGTATACTATATAATGTATATTATATATTATATTATATGTTATGCATAAATGTGGACACACAAAAAATGGTTTACGTTTAACATATATTCACATTAAACATGATTGTTAATATTCTTCTTAGTGTAAATTTTCGCCGACACGACCAAATGCCTAAAATCGATATAGTACTTCTATTTAGAGTGTCCTCCGCAACAGCATATGCGCACATGAGTTCTCTGGCCACCATACCAGTAACAACGGCGACTCCTTCTTCAGGGTTGCGCGAAAGTCGCTCACTCTTCTATATATTATACTATATACTTTTATACTATATATGTAGATAGTATACTATATTATACACATTTGCACACGAAGGGCACGGTATATTCCGCGCGCAGCCGACAATAAAATATACAAAACGCCGAGCGGCAGTGGCGCGTCGGGCGCACACAGTGATGGCTGGATGATGGGGGTTGGGGTGGCTGCTCAAATGAACGCACGCAGTCAGAAAGTATAGTCAACGCTTGCAGCTTTATAGTTTTGCACACACTCACACACACAAACACATCGAGTGGAGCACACGAAAGCCGACGAAGAGCATTTACACAATGTATATAAATACAGTTGTTAGGGCGGGAGTGACGACTCTGCGATGTGTGTGTGTGTATACTTTGGTGTGCGTGTGTATTTGTGTAAATGGAAAGCACCAGAACGATGCACGCGACGAGGCGCGGGAGCATTATTCCGCAAAATTTATTTGTCAGTTTCGAGCAACGATTTATGGACAGAAGATACCGTGTTTTGTTTTAAATAGAAATATAAACAGGCGCACACATCTCGGAAAATTCCATAAAAGTGCTGTGGGAAACATGGGTGAAGAGCGAGAGAGAGAGAGTGGTGATATGAATCCTGCATGTTGTTGGATCAAACGCATAGAGGTCAATCAATGACGAACACATTTTTTCGTAAGGACATTAGAGACTTCTTATAGACTGTTTTAATTTTTTGATACCAAACAATTTATGGTAATTCTTTCAAACTCTTCCAAATAATAAATTTATATGCTGTTTTTTCCTAAATGTTATAATTCAACCCGAACAGGGTTAGGTTAGTCAATTGTATTAGGTGAATAATTGGCATGTAAACAAAAAAATGCATCATTCAATTTTACTCTCTTATATCACCCATAAAGGAGTATAAAATGATCAAATAGAGAGAGGTTTTTTGATCAACTTTTACACATTTTTGGGAGAAATTGGTAAAATGTTATTATGCTTTTTTAGAGATTTAGCTTCGTTATATAATTGCACAAATATAAAATATGTAAGATTTGTGTTTATAAAAAATATAAAAAAAAATATAAATAAAAGGTTGATTTCAACAGCCATCGCTCTGGATCAGTTCACAAGAAAAAAAGTCGGATGATAAAAATGTGTAGGAAGACTCCAGAGTACAAAACCATTATTAGATCGCTGTCGGCTCCTGTTTCCTTTGAGAAGGAGGGTTTAAGCCTATTTTTAAATTATATTTGTCTAAGGGAGTGAGTTCCAAAGAACTGTTAAAAAAATTTACTAAATTTGTTATCATTAGTATATGGAGCACAATGGGCACCTACGTGCGATCGTTTCTTTATCTTAGAGATGTATATTCCAATATGAATCTATTATTTTGCCATCCTTGATGATCAAAATAATAAAAATCGATATACATAATATATTATTATATATCTTATGCTCAATGACAATGGATTATTTTCACGCATTATGAAAAAACACCTAATGCAATTCATACAAATATTGTCAAAGCTTTATTATTATGCTTGCCGCTGCACAAACATAACAGGCACAATCGCCGCTTACTCATACTCACTCACATATAAACCTGCTTGTTACGCAAAACCCGATTTCCGCAATACAAAATGAAACAACACAATTATTTATTATATTATTCTATGCGGAAATGTTTAAGCTTCTGTAACCTAACTCGCGCACACGCACAAACACACGGCGCAACAACATAGAGAGATTTTAGTTATAATTATAATCATATGAAATAACCCGTATAATATGCTGCTGATGGGTGCTGCGTTTTGCTCTGAGCAGCATTCTTTGAAATGTACGAGATTTAATCTGTTTTCCAATTGTTGTCTATAATATGCTGTAATTCTAAGAATAGACGTACAGTGGCACCTGAGCAGCGCTCACCTGCATTTTATCACCATGTGGCTCAGAAATATAATTAATATTTTATTAATTTGTAAAATTGTGTCAAACAAATAATTATAGGCTACAATGTACAAACCGCGTGCGGCCACCATAGAGTGAGCCTTGGTAATAATTACCCTTTTAACACAATTAAAATTTAAGTACGGCAGCTCGTAAAAATACACCTCCAGCACGGGTGTAAATATGCTGAATATATGATGCATGGGTGTATTTATATTTACACATACACACTCTAAAACCAATAGTATGAGAATATTTGCTTATTCGTTCTGCAAGCTAATTTAATTATAAACCGACTAATTACGCTCATGCAGAGTGAGTGTGTGTGTGCGAGCGCGTCTAAATATAGTCAGGACGTGACGACGCGACGCCGCTGCACTGCGACCGACGGCGACGTCGGAACTGCGCGTCCGCATGCTCACGCACACCGCTACACGATACCCGAAAAGATTACGATATGAGTGTGTAAAAAACACAAATTTTCTAACAAATAAATAGAAAAGGGTAAACATTAAAACAATTGTTTTAAAATTGTTTTTTTTTTACAAAAAAAAAACAATATACAATTTATACTTTAACACCCAATGATTTTTTTAATCTTAGGGGGGTAATGTTTGAGCTAATTTTCCAAAACTTAGGTTTTTTGTTGCCAGAAAAATCGCGGGCGTACAGTTTAAATCTTGCATTGCAAAAAAAAAAATATATATAAATATAATATATGTATTTATTTATAAAACATAAAAATATTTTTTAACCTTTCCTTTTTTATGAATTCACAATTTTACATATTATTAAGAAGGTGTGCTAAAAAATATAAAAAAATCACAAATATGTGATAAAATAAATACATAGGTGTTGTTGCTCTTAGGTTAAAAATCTTGTGATTTTCCCAAGATTAGAAAAAAACAAAGTGCTACTTGCTTGTTTTATAAAGAGAAATCACTTACATTTTTAAACGTTTTTTATCTCAGTTTTTCACTCTAAACTGAAACCACAATTAAGGTAGAACGGTCAAACAAATTTTAAATTTACAAATTCACCGGTTTTTTTATCCTCTTCTTCCTAATGTCAAATGTTTTAATTATGTTCCACCATAAATGGCAGTTTTAAATTTTATAGATTTTTATTACTAGAACTATCATTTGAAATTATAAACACTTCCTAGCTCATTTTATTCTCAAAACCTAAATCGAATTTCCAAAAGACTGAACTCTGACGCCCTCTAATTACCTAATATATTTTGTGGGGGTCGGGATAGATAACGTATTTGTGTTTAGGATGTTTACAAACTACTGTTACCGTGGAAAAGTAAGGCCAAAAATAACAAACTATATTTAAAGTTTAAACTAATTTATTGGCGATGGACAATAGATTAAAATATGTTAAATTAAAATGTCACTAACATTATAAATTGATTAAGTTTCGTCTACCGTTTTTGACAGTCGCACTAAATCACTTTTTCTACATCCCAGCATAAGATATATATTAAACAAAGTTTCTTTTTTTTGTTTTTCTCCTTTATAATTATAATTACTATATAAAGGGCAATTCAGAAAAATTATTATTTTTAAAGCAAATATTTTTAATTATTTTTTATGAATTGCCCTAAAAATTGGCGCGTGCAAAACAACTTTATCTTTGTATTTTATACTACTAGATTTTAAATTATTTTGACACAGGTGTTTTTTTTATTTTTGATTACTTTTTTAACAATAAATTCGGTCCGAAACATTATGTTTGTTGTCTATACAAGAAGACTTTATTATTTTAGATTCAGAATGTTTGTGTTCATACTACTGAGATAAATCCAATGGAAATAATGTGGTTTTTTAATGTTGAAAGAAACGCTTCATGTCAGTGTGTTAAAGCAAGACAAAAGAAAGTGGCTGTTCTAACGCCACAAGTTTTAAATTTAGAATAACCAATATGGTTTTACCTTCAATGGTAAGAATCAATTTTTCGTAAGGATTTTTAAGACAACTGCATTAAATTAATTTATTTTCGATTCATAGTATTGTATTTTTTAAATAAATTTGATTTGGCGATACTAGAAGATCAAAAAAAATAAAAAGTAGTTAAATAAAAAATTTAAACATCCCCTTGAAAGTATTGTTATTAAAGTAATATATTAAGTAAACACGTAACGTGATCGATGTCCTTTTTTGTTTAAAATTAAAACATAGTTTCTATATTTTAATTTATTTTTGTATTAACAAGCAAACCTTATGATATCATTTGCAATATGTATATCCTTTTCCAAACCATTGAAGCAAACTTGTCCATTACTTTGCATGCCTAATTTAGTTTCTCTGATCGATGTAGTTGATTTTTGGGATACCCTAAGAATTTTATAGGTAAATGATGTCAAGTCTTCCGTGAAATCAATCAAACTTTTACTATTTGTTTTGTCTGAAATCGGAAATCTAAATCTTCTAAAAATCACATTTATCTTAGATCCGAAATAATTTTTTTATTTTTTTACTCATGTGCTTACACTTCATGTGTTCCCTTTTCCGAGGATTTCTGTTTAATTTCTTTCCGAAAAGAAGAACTTTCGGTAAAAAGATGTGTGCTAATCTCCTAACATAAAAGAGCACGCTATATTGTTTTGTTTATTATTGAAACACTGCAAACAATCGAAATCAATGTCATGCTCTCATGAACTCTCTCAAATATTCTGCAATCTTTTCTCACACAATTACAAAACAATGAATTCAAATATTTCAGAAAATGCAACAAAACACTCAACCCAGAGAATAGATACGATTACAATGAACAAATCATTCACAACAACAAGAAAACACCAGCAAAAGTGGCGAAAACTTGTTCACTTGGCTGCGGTGTGTTTAGCACCGTGCGCGCGTCCGTCGCCGCCGCTCTGATACGATTGTATTCGCACTCGTTGCTTGCGCACACACACACTCACACATTCAAGGTGGTTGACCGCTAAATCGCTGCGCGCGCAGCCGCTATGCTAGCTCGCGTTTTTCTTTCCAACTTCCATCAAGTTGCTTTTGTGTGTGTGTGTGTGTGTGTGTGTGTGTGAGAGAGTTTGTTCATGTTATGCGTTGATCGGTCTTACTTGCGTGCTCGTGTTTCTTAGCGGCCGCATGCCGCATGGCAATAGAAAGTATACCTATTTAAAAAACATAAAATACAATAAAAAAACAAGTAGAATTCGCTGCTCGCGCGGATCATCTTCACCGTTCTTTATATATTGTAATACTACGTCTGTTTGCATATGTATGTGTGTACATAACGCAAGCGTGGTGGCAATAAGCGTGCCCGAAACGTCTTCTCTCTGCGCGCATGGTTGCATTTTTCGTGTGTGTGTGTGTTTGACGATTTTGCGTTGTTGTCATTCTGGATCGATACGCAAATAATAATATTTCGATTATTGCTGCGGGTGCACGCTGTTTATTTTATCATGTAAATGTGTTGCCATTTTTGAGTATTTGTAAACCATTTTCTGTTTGTGGAATGTGACATTGAGATTTTTTTATATATATTTTTTGGTTAGTTAAATAGAAAAAGAATGGATTTTTGCACAAAGGAATTGCATGCATTCTTTTAAAAAGCTGACCGATATTGAATATAATTTGCACAGCAGTTGGCTAACATAAGCTTGGATGTTTGATGTTATAGATATAGACGCATAAGCTAAATAATAATAAGTAGGGCAACCAAAAATAACCTCTTCTTATTGTTGGTAAACCTGGTAGCAAGCATTTGTGCATTTAAGAATTATCGCCTCACAATAAACACGCACGATGCAAAAGAAAAAATGAAGTGCGAGGCGATAATTCGCTAAAGATCACCGGTAAACCCTATGTGTTGTTAACAAATAACCAACTCTGAGGTAAAAAAAGCCTTAAATACGCTCCAATTACATCCGTCGAGGTAGACAGATTTTCTTTCTATAAAAACGTATGTTCACATATTTTTTTTTTCATTTACATAATTTAATGTTATAATCACGTATTCACGCTCAAAATATTTTAGTTTTAGACCTTTTAGACATTTTAGAACATTTAGGAATGTTTCATGTGTTTCCTAAAATTGAAATATTTGTTGATTTAAGCGTAAATTTGAAGGTTAAGATCATATGCTAAAAACAAATTAAATGAAAAGAAAAAAATCGTGTTTTAAAATGTTCAAAAATTTCTAAAAAGGTCTGAAACGTAAAATATTTTGAGTGTGAACTGTGAATACTGCTGAATGTCGAAAATTTGAAGTTTATCTTTAAGTACATATTTTCAAATAAATTTATATATTTTTTAGATTTTAGTTTTTTTTTTATATACAATTTGTGTGAATGTGTTTTTGTGGCTTATTTTAGGCGCTTTAAAACATCTTTTTTGGGCTTATTTGTGGTTGCCCTAAAGCATGTTATAAATACCCTAATTCACCAATAGCTTGTCAATTTTACATACATATTTGAGTGTCTTACCTCATCGTTCCTGCGATCATGTCTGGTACTATTATTCTCTCTCTCTTTCCCGCTAGCTATTTTTTCTCGATATCATATTGATAATTGCGTATTAAAATTTGCAATACGAAAATTCTTATTCACATAAAAACGTTTCAGTAAAAACTGGAATCCCACGTTTCTCACCTTGAGGATAAAATGCGTGGCGCTGGCGCACCTGCGTGTGCACGCTCTGGCAGTCAATGTCAACCACATACTTAAACACACACTTACTCACACACAAACAAATCAGAAATATACTGTCGCACGCAGTACTGATACACACATACATACATATTAATATTACACCAAATTACATTTACCTTTTACCTAAACAACACACATACTCAATAAACTACCGCTTTTCACATTGCATAAGCACACGACAAAACGCAAACAATTTGACCCAATTTCCACTAACTATATAATACAACAACAAATTCTCGACTCCAACAACGTAGCGTCGCGCGCGTCAGCTTCAGAGCACTTGCTGTCGCGCGCAGCCAATTCAATTAAATTCATCGAGTGACGACTGACGAGTGCGGCGCTCTCCGCTCAGCACGTTGCGGTTATCAAAACCCAAATCGAATTAACAAGCACATAAGCTTTTACAGTACATTTTACATTGGTAAAATTATAACACTCACGAAAGAAGAAGAAAATAAGAGCATGATCGCAGCGATCAATTTACAAAAGTTCACAGGTTAATACGAATCAAAACAACGCCAAAATGCAACTAATCAAATATGATAATGCGATAGACCGATACCGACAACAACAATATGCAAGCAAACATAAAGAAACACAACAATTTCTCTCTTTCACCATCCTCTCAGAATTTTTGCATCACCAACATTTTAAGTTTATACTTATACCTATTTCCTATAAAAATATTTTTAAATACGTAAAAAATTAAGACATTTCACAGTTTTACACACACTCAAGCACAACTCGAACTCTCTCACATTCGCCGCACCGCAATCATGTTTCCATTTGCAGAATTCAGAGCGAAGCGAAAAACTTGCGCACGTAAACACGCACACAAATTCACAATACATATACACAAACAAAAATGCGCAGCGCGCGCGACGTTATTTGCCATCTACTGCTTATCGTGCGTCGAGCCGACTTCGCGGTGACGTCACGTGAGTGTGTGTGTGACTGTGTGCGCCACCGTGCTCTGTAATGACGCAAACGTTTTAATCTGATTGGTGGAATGTCGTGTGACGTAGCTAAAAGAGTACATACATATAAACGGAATCGACCTTCGCCGGCGTACATTTTAATTTATATACACTATTAGATGTATATATATATATATATATATATATAAATGTGTTGGTTTGTATGTGTTTTAGAGACGTTCTCTCTATACTGCTCACTGCTGTAGCTGTGTGCATGCGAAAGAGAGAAATAGTTCTAAATCGTAAAACGTATGTCGAGAGCGCAGAGAATAAAAGTAAAACAAATCGGTTGCGTTGCGACGCACTATACGACCGACGCGACGCCGACGTTTGTGTGGGTCGGTGATCAAGCGAGCGCTGCGAGGTGGCGTGGCCGGTGGGGTGGGTCTGGTAGTAATGTGAGCGGTAAACGCATACTGCTAAGTGCCGAGTAATGTGCCGCTAGTCCGTTATCCGCCTCTTTCCTCTCGGGTGTTGCATTGCGCATGCGTGCTGCGCCGTGTCGATCCGTTCCCGAATCCCGATGTTTAGTATTTACTTTACTATTTTATTTAGTTGAGATTTACTATTGAGGTGAGTTGTTGGTGTTATGTTTATTCCTATTAAAATAGCTCTTTTTACGCTCTTGGCTCCGCGTCGCGCTGCGTGAGAGAGGAGAGACATTGTGATCGTTTCCGTCGTAAGTCGTAACGTATCGTGTGTGTCTGTGCTCTGTTATGTATTTGCTTCTACACACTGCAAAAATCATACTCACAAAAAACACACACATTCACAAAACCACTTACAGAAAAAACACACACTCTCTCACACACAGATATAACAGAAAGCACTAGCAAGCAATAAGCAATGAGACTACACTGCGGACTACACCATCTTCTTTTTGAATGCGCTGTTGCCACTTTTATCTTACATATGCAAAATCTTTAAATCTGGCGCAAAGTCTAGGTAAATATATTGATTTGGATGGATGTGCGATATTCAATCGTACACATGCACACACAATAAA
>JAAAKO020005043.1:0-20196 GCA_010015015.2 Bolitophila cinerea | reverse complement strand
AAAAAAATAAAATAAATTAAATAAATAAAATAAATAAAAAAATAAAATAAATCGTTATCGTTGGAAAAAAAAAACAGAATAAAAAATTTAAGATTTTATTTAAAAGGCAAAAAATAAATAAATAACTGCTGTTTTGAGGATCAAACTTTTACAATTTTAACCAACATCTTCAAATGAAAATACGCCATTTCAAAAAATATATTAAATGCTTTTACCCGAGAATTGGAGCTTATGCATATAAAATATTTCTCAAAACTATATTTAGCGCCTGAGTGCGCTCACACCTAAAATTGCTCTAACCATTGTCGGACATTTGGCCCAACGGCTTTGGCGCTACGATGCAATGTTAACGGTGGCTCGAATAGGGAAGCAGTGCAATGAATTATGCTTTGCAATTTATGCATTTGGACACAACGTCATCTCCATCATCGCAATATCGGCCAAATGTCTAATAAAGCTCTTGCACACATAAACATGTATAATGTAGATATATGTATAAGTATATATATATATACAACAGATACACACTCACAAATTAAGGTCAGTTGGCGCTCGGCCGAGCACATACCCTCTTACATATCACACAACGTTCATCAGAAGTCATTAAAGCTTTGGTACACAATCGTTCAACGCATACTTACGTATACAATGCATATATATATACGTAATATATATACGTATTATATACACGTTCGTCGGTATACGTATTATGCACTGCTGCATGGACCGACCCAGTGAAAAGGACGCACATCTGGCTGACCAGATATACCAATCAGTGGCTCCTCAAATATATACCATAGGCGCGCGCGCAAGCATAGAGGGAATATTACATGTTAAATGTGTCTGTGTGTGTGTGTGTGCAAGTATGCTTACACATAAAGCTCCTTCTAGGCAAAGCGTTATTGCTAGCAGCAGCGATTACACACGCACCACACATACACATATACAATGAACAATTATATAATACAAACGATGCTATATGTAGTGTATTATTAATTGTTGACAGAGAAATGCAATTAGTTTAATTGAATTCTGATGGAATCCTCAAAAGCATTACCATCTTAAGTCAGAGACGACGTTCGTACATCAGTATTTTCCTAGATATATTCGCATGATGAATTTCAAAAGAGCGCGCATACACACGCACAAGCACCAAATACGTTTTCACATTAAGATGTTTGTATGCATGTGTTTGTCTATAGCCATCTTATATCAAAGGAAGTTTTAAAATACTTCCTAAAGTTCTGCATATTAGGCAATCAATAATATATAAGCAGCATATAGTTTCATTGCGCTAGGGATTAATAATTGGTTGGCTTGGCGGTCGTTTGATGTCAGGTTTGTTGACTTGTGTTCGGGATTATTTGTGCTTAGGGTATGAGATGAAAATGCAGGCGCTACCGATTGATTGAGGCAGCGGAGGGTGGTTTATACTGTTTATCAAGAATTCATGAAATATGATGTTGATTTTAAGCTTATATCTTATATTGTTTACTCTGCTATATCTAAATTTTCAGTGTTCGATATACTAGCTTCTGGCTCTTTTAATATTTCAGTATACGAGTAAAATGATTTATGTTTTGAATAACCGATATTTTTATGTGGAAGACTGAAAATTAGTAAAATATTCCATGCTAGCATATAATATTGCCTGGAGCTCTGGAGCGTTTAAATTATAAATATTGAAAGCAGTTTAATCATAATAGAAATTTCCATTAGCGTTTTCAGAATTTTACATTGCCATACTTCGTTAAATTAAATTTAATATTTCTACTCGTAAAGATTGTGTCCATAAAACCACATTTTCTTTTAAGACCAGCGTAACTAGATAACTAATGCTCAAAGTCACTGCTTACTTTAAACTTTAAAGTTTTCATTGTATATACACTGAATTAAAACAATCTTAAAGAATTCCAAGAGATGACAAAATTTGTGTGTTTAAGCTACTTGGCAATATACCAAGAAAGAACGTCATTTTTATATTACAATTTGCTTTCGGTTTGTGTTTGTTTCAAAACTCCAAAAATGTCCTTTCCAACAATATTCTAAACGAGCTTTAAGCATTATTACTTGGCACTGACAGTTCTTACAAATTCTGGCTGCATTGTTGAATGCGAATATAGCTCTAGTATAGTATACTCAACAATTTGTGTGCAAATGCGCTGCTGCATTTCACTCAACTGCGCGGCGCGGACACAACCCCCAACCGCACTGTAATCTTCTGTTTGTGTGTGTGCGCGAGCTTTTGCTTTCATAATTTCACCAAAAAGAGAAATAGCCGTTGGCGCCGAGCGAAGCTATTTAAAATATGCGTTCAAAGAAAAAGAGCTTATATACAAACAATCAAACTGATATTACTCACAAAAAATTGTAAAACAACGCAAATAAATAATTTCGAAACAATTCGTGTTGTAAATTCTTTTTCTGTATTGTTAGCGAATACGCGCAGATGAAGTTTGTCAAAGAGCTGAGTTTTTAATAATAATATACAAAACAAGCTTCATAAAGAATTTAAACACTTTTAAAATAGGATGAATGTAAAAATCACAATGATTTACAAATATGTAATATTATCTCAGTAAATGTCATTTATTTTGCTTCTGATTGAAACAGACATAAAACCTAAAACGTTATGAACTTTCAATTATGCAGCCTTTAATTCCATTAAATCCGTCCACCTTGAGTAACAATCCTACGAATAACAAATACACAACCAAAGTGCGTTCCGTTAGCGAAACCTGCATGCATTTATTTTTGTTAATATATTTTTGTGTTTTCAAAATGGTTCTATTGATTTTTAAGAAAAATCTTATAACTTTAAAAATTATCGTAACTTTGTATTTTGATGCAAGATTCTTTAAATGTACTCTTAAAAAACTTCATTTTTTGATCAGAAAGAATTGTATCAAAAATGGAACGTTGCAAATTTATGTAATCAAGCTACGTTAAATGTTCCTTTAAAGAACAATGACTTTTGTTCACAAAACCGATGTAACCGTTAAGATACTCCAGCTTCTTTCAAAGTGCCTCATTTAAAGGAACTCCAGCTACTTAAAATGAAAAATAAAAAATAGCGATCAAAAACTCTGATTCTGACTCCATTCTTGGTACCATTTTGTATTTTAAATCTATCATGGGGTAGACTTAGTTTTAGTTCGATGTCAGTGGAGATCGCTGAGTCGGACTCAAATTGAAGAACAATATTATTTGAATTATATTACTTTCTCATTTTACATCAACAAACAAAACACAGATTTTATAGTGATTTCCAAAAAATGTATTTTATTCTGATTTTGAAAGAAAAATTATGCACTAATTGTCCATCAGCAAGTATTGGTGTCATTAAACATATATAATACGAGTGAAAAACAAAAACCTTTATTTTTACATTAGGCAGACCAGAGTAGTAACAAGAGACTGCTAGGAAGTCTTGTCCATTCAGAACTGATAAGCTTCATAAGTGGTTATTCATGCATGGTGATATTAGCGATGAAAAACACAAAAGTCATATAGTCAAAACACTTAAAATTAAAACTATTCTTTCAAACATAATTGACTATTACAGTACTACGATGGGATCGAAGAATATTTAAGTATGTTATGATAGATATTTGAATAGTCATGGTCCATGGATGACAATTAAAATAAAATAAATATGGGTAAAAGTTTATTTTAATTAAAAATAAATTGATTATAAATTTTAGTTGTTATTTTTAATATTTTCAATCACAACAACGATTCGATTTATTCAGCCGACTCTAACGAGATAGAGCTGTCTTTTTAGACTTTGCTCTAGCTTAGAGCCAGCTCTAACTTAGGTAGCCGAAAACGACCACCTAATTAGTTTTGAGCCAAAGTTTTTTGGTTTGAATGCTTATATTTAGTGCTTGGAAGCAAGTGTGGGATGTGAATTGAATGCAACAATTTGGAAGACGAGGATTACGATTATTTACAAAAAAACGATACGATGTTGCTGGATAAAAATGACGACGTGGAAATTTGAGTCAGAAAGCTTTCCTGTGAAATAATATTTTAACCAAGACATAAAAGTTGGGGTGGGTGTTTCTAACAAATTATTGAAGGCTATCCAATAAAAATAAAATGCCTGTACTCATAAGTCGTTTGGGATAGATGTGCAGCATCCTGTAAAATATTTTTTTGGACGAACCATAGAAGTTTAAGTTAGAATTTCTAGATTTTTGAACTGTTCAACGCCTAGTAAGTAGTTACAGAACGTCTCAATCATTAATTCAGACTGTCAGGTGCAAAAATCTCTCACAGAAACTCATAGCTCAGTATTCTGCTATGCACTATCTCATTATAAAATATGTAAAAAGTCACAAACAAATACATTTGATCGTGGGCAACAGCAGATAGTCTGTAGAAACATGGGAGCTCTATAGTATTAAGAAAGAACTAACAAACCCTAAAACCAAAACTAAGCATGACTTTAAAGATGTCAGTGATCAATTGTCCAACAGAGAGCTATCGCATAATCAGAAATTCCCTAATATTTATCCTATCCTCGGAACCAACTGCACTTAAAAAAACCTAAACTGGTCTGTTACGAGTACGCATTGGAAAGGTTGAGGCCGTGCTGGCACAGTCGTTCAAAAAGATTCAGGAGAGCGATTAAGGAAGCAGGCTCACGTTCATTGTTGCATTTATATATAAATTATATTATTTCATATAATAGTTATAGCACAATGGGCCTACTCAGTGGCCTACGTGCTGGACCAGTCTCTCCAAGACGGTTTCCCTTCCACTCATCATATAAAAATAATCGTGCGTTTCCCGGTGACACAACAGAAGTTGCATCCGCAAGAGCTCAGCGGACAATAAAAGGGCACCTTTACTTATTGTCTAATCACTGTCAGATTGCTGCGATTCTTGTAAATTTCCCAAAGGTATATTTAGAGCGGTTTTAAAGTTAGAGCTGCGACTATAGAGCGTATCTTAGCTCTAAATCATGACAATAAAACCAAACTTTAGAAGTTAGAGCAAGTCCTAACTATAAACTGATTCAGAACCTCTCTAAGTTCTTTAGAACTTCGTGAATAAAACGGCCCTATTTATTTCTTTAAAATGACTTATTTTGGTAAAAAAAAGTTATATTGTAGTATTAAAAGGCATTTAATTAACACGGATACTCGATTGATTGGTATATGTATCTGAGTTTAAATTATATTATAAATAAACTACATAATGGGTAGTTTTAGTTTTGGTTTCCAGTAATACCCACCGATTAATTTATAATCTTTATATATTTTATGAATACAATTTTTTTGTTGAACTTGAGATACACAAAAAAAAAAAGTTTATGTGGACGATCACAATTTAAATTCTTTAGGACTGCAAGTATGTAGAGTTTAAAAAAATACTCTAAAATTGACTTTTTGGAAATTGTTAGTTAAAAACATATGTAAGAAATATTTTGGGAAGGGGAATTGATCCCTAAAATTCTAGCTAATTTTAGATGGAATAAAGAATGCATTTTAAAACAATATACTACAAACTTTATTTTAATTATAACAACGGCGGTATAACTTTGAGTGCGATCGCTCGGACTTTCTTAAGTACAATGCCGGATGATCTTGTGAGTAATTGATTACAGCATAGAAAGGTCAAATTTGCAACTGCAAATCGTGGCGAATTCATCTATGTGGCGCTGCACAGTGTTGCTAAGTTTATGGGACAGTCGGGTACCACATACCAGACTGAACAGGTATCATCACTTTGTCGAGATTTTATCGATGTAATTCGTCAGAATAACTGTCAAAGTAGGGCACCAAAGGCAACATTTACATCACCCTCGGCTGATGGGCTAGAGGACATTGAACGCAAACAAAGAATAACATAATAAATCAGTTTAAAAAAAACGCATGTCTACTGTCTAGCCGGGCTCGAATTCACGTCTCTGACGAACCACCTAGTCATATACGCCACAGCGATTACAAAATATTTGATTAGACAAAGAAACTTATTTATTTTGTAATTCCATTCAGTTCCAAAATCAAAATAGTTTAGAATTTTCATTTCACTAAAATTAAAAAAAAACTTAAATATTATTATTAAACCATTTCGTATGTGGAGATTTATCTATTTTTCAATCGCTAAATAAATTAGCAATCGATGAAAAAACTCTAGAGATTTAAGCTTACAAAATTACTAAAAATCACTGATTGGCGATTAGTCATTCCCGTTAAATATCACTTCAGTTTTATAAATATAATAATAAACATAAAAATGTACTCTATATATTATGCATTTCTCTATAGAAATAGCTAAATCTGTTAATTTTCTATAAATGTATATATTATACTTTTTTATATTTTACCACCCCCTTGCGTGCACTAATACTAAATCCCAACCATTAAAAATAAGTGCAAAAAACACACACACACAATATCCACACAGCTCACAGGACACACTTTGGTGAAAGCAAATAAAAGCTCAATAAAATATATTATGTGTGTGTGTAAAAGTGTTTTTGTGTCTGCCCAAGGATTTCGGCATTATCCTGATTAGGTCGGACGATGAAATTCACACCATCGCCGCAATGCCACCGACGCCAAAACGTTCCTCAACCCCGGGGAAAAGTTGTTTCTTTTTACCGTTCGGATTTGGCAGCATTGCGTGCGCATAACTTAAGTCCCTTATACACAAACGCGTAAGGCTTACTTGCTATGTCTCACCACCACCGACCGACCATCGCGGCGAATCGAGTTGCGTTGCGTCTTGATAAGTTTTTCTTTCTTTTTTCTTTTTTGTTTGGAACAAACCAAAGATATAAACAACATATAATATAAGTAAACGCAGTTATTTAAGTGTGTGAGAGTTGGTCTCTCGCAATTCGCATTAATTTTATTTGTTCGTCCGTTTATTTTGTATATTGTTCAGTGTACTTTGGCCAAAAGTTTAAAACTTAAGGGGCGCACGGGCACATATATACATTTTAACAGCGGAATTCGGTGATAAGCGCTAAAGCACACGATACACCGTTATTTCCTGTTATATTACTCCTGCTCCCGAGTGCTTTACGATAATTCGTGCGTCCGCTCGACACAAAACACAGCTCCCGGCAGCACACCCACACAACGGTACAGGCGTACAATGAAAATATTAGCTCATATCCGGTGCGGGGTGATTTGCATGGTATAACACATACATTTGGCTTGTATATTTAGTATATACTCAGTGCGCCTGGCCTACCAGTGGAGTGGTTGGAGTTGCTGTGGCAGTGGTGGTGGTGCGGGGTGGCGGAGGCTCACGATAAACGCCCATCACAATGCCCGAAATGGCCTTAGCGCAAAACTACAACTATTAAAATTCGGTATACTGCGTATTTTGATGTGCGCTCTGCTCCTGCCGCTGCTCAGTGGTGGTTCTGTGCTTGCTGTTGGCCAAGGGTCGTTAAATCGTTAACTTTTTTTGCGACCAGCCCTATATTGAATGATGTATGTGTGTGTGTTTATTTTTATGCGTATATTGGCGGCCTGCGCCATTATGCAAATCGTTACTGGCAAAATTGGAATATGTGGAGTATATATGTATATATGATATCGAGACGGAAATACACACACACACACGCATAGGAAATATAAAAAAAAAATATTATATACTCACACACACTACAATAAGAAACTATTAAATCCAAAGCAATCTAAGAATAACGTCTGACTTATGGGTTCAGTTTTACGTGCTTTTGTTATGTAAAAATCATAATTAGATTTTTAGAACATTTAGAATCATTGGTTTTTCCTTTTGAAAATTGGTTTATGTTTACCCGACTTCTTCAAGAAGTCAAAACAGTGTTTTCGTCAACAAAAACAGTTTTTATCAGAAAATATTTTTTTGAAAATTTCTTTGGACTGAAAACAAGTAAACGCTTGATTGACGTCCGAAAACCCTTTTCTCAACCACATTTCTACTAAAATTATTTCATGTACTTTATTTTTGATTAGTATTGTGTTTTTACATGTTGTATAGTCGAGCATCGTTCTTTTTTATATTTTTTAGTCTATTTTTTACCAGTTACCACAATCGTATAATTAACGGTGACTACGACAGGCTATTGCAGAGCGATAGTGATGATAAAGTTTCCGTGGAAAAACGTCGGTGGCCTTATCGTTTGATAAACAACCAAAATAGAAAAGGATGACGTTGATTTCTTACAAAGACTCCAATTGCAAATACACGTTCAACACGGAACTGGCGACAATGGAGCCGGAATTGCAATATTCTCAGCCAAGCACTCGCACTTGCACTTGTGGGTTTTGTTCATTTTCCGCATTTTCCGAAAAAGACAAATCGCGTTGTAAATTCAACAAAAGAAAATAAATAGAAAAAATTGTAAATATCATAAATATAGTCTGTCTCAAATCCACCAAAAAACAAATAAAACTGAATAGAGGAAACGAATTTAAATTATAACTTTTATCTATTTTAAAAATAAAACGACTTTCAAATTGTTGGTGTTTTTAGACCTTTGATTTGAGACTGACAATATAAAATAATTATTAAAAATGAAAATAATAAAATACTGAATTTTCACTATCAAAAGCACCTTCTTCTTTGGCGTTTTCTGTTTCTGAAATACAGGCCCTGTATTCAAATTTAAATTTCATATGAGTGATTGACTTTATTTATACATAACATATGTATATGTGACATCACATATGCAAGATGTATATAAAAGTCACTCACTAGATGAGATTTCAATTAGAATATGGCCGCAGGTGGTATAACACATCATAACACAAGACCATTTTTTCCAACGTCATGACCGACTCGATTGCATTTTCAAAGGTTTTATCGCTCGATTTCGCTAATGTGCACTATGATACTTCTACTGATACTTCTCTTTCATCGTTCATCTTGATATTTGAATTCCACGTAATAATAATACAGAAAATTAAAATAAATTGTGCGCCAGTAAATTTCAAACGACAGTTTTTCGAAAACAGTGTGATGAAAACGATTTCATTAATTAGAATACACGTTTTTTCACTTTATTTTTGCTTGAAAACACGGTTTTGACTGTGGACTGATGGAAATTGTACTACATTTTTGACAAACGGAGCCGTTAAAACGAAAACATTCACAGCGGAGTAAAAAGCTAAATTTAGAGTCAAAACAAATTTAAAAAAATATGTGCAAAGTAATGAAGTGGCATCAAAAACAGATTGAAAATTAGTTTTCACAAAATCACATTGACATTCACATCACAGTAAAATCGTTAATGGGTAAATCCAATTATATTATGCTCCTACAGTGACCGCAATTGATTCAATCTTTTAATTGCAATATGTTTTTAGTTAAATTCAATAAACTGGATCAATTATTTCGGAATTGATCCAATCTTTTGTTATTTAAACGCATTGAAATAGATGAAATCTATTGCATTTAATCCAATATTTTTTTTTTTGAATTTGATAATCTAAATCAATTATTTCGCAATTGTATTAATATTTTTAACGTTTCCGGAATTGATTTAATTATTTCAGAATAGACCGCACAGCATTGATCACTATTTAAAGTAAAATCATTTCAATTGAACTCTATGTTTTAAATTATTATTTAATTCGTTAGTTAACAGTTAGTATATCAGAAGGTTAAGCTATAGTTTAATTTGAATTGCTAAGTACACGTTATGAATTATTAAAAAAAAACAAGATTTTTTACTCGCTCGCCCTTTTGGTTTTATTTTGCGGATTATTGATCCATTTATTTTGAGATGCTTTATTAGCTGTGTATAGGTTTGATTTCTGAATTCTACCACTACCTGGGATTTCACTTCATTTATAATCAGATAGTTATAAGTAGACCATCCTGCGATTGCAGTGTGTTAAGAATTAATGATCCGTACACAAGAGTTTAATTCAGAAACAGGCACAGGCATAGTAACTTGGGGCGTGGTGTATTAAAACACACTTGTGACATCAATAATATTAAGGCGAAAGAGAAGCGGAACCTCAAAACCGGTCAGATTTCAGATAGGAGTGGAGCAAGTCACACACAATTCCAGAGAACATAAATATACGTTTGAACTTTTTACATATTAGGATGTGATCAAAAGAGTCAAAAACTGAATAAATGTTGTAAATAATTTAATTCAACTAAAAACTAAATAGTTGTTTTAACTATAAAATAATTCAAAATCATTATACTGAATGACAATTTTGAAAACAATTGAATCAGGTGTGGGGATTTTCTTTCAGTGTCCGTTTTACGGTTCAAAACTTTTGATCTTTTGAATTTACATAAAATTATTTTTGATAAATATATATTTGATGAATTTAATTGTGTTTCCTTGCTATTTTTGCTGTAAAAATCGTTTTTGTAAGACACGATTTTTGGATTTCGTGGATGGTTTTGTATTAGAAGAGAAAGCATCGAAAAAAAAACAATAAACCCGTGCTGGTTTTAAAAGTAAACCCTTAATAAACATTTTAAAAGGTCTGTATATTCTGGACCGAGTTAATCGCATAACATAGGCACAGGCAGCTATATCATCAAACTAATGAACAAATTGAATGCCATTGTAAATTTTATTTATTTAACAAGTATTTTTCCGTCACAAAGTAAACATGTAACATTTTTGTTTAACTTTACTTGGTATATACATACATTTTTCAACCCCTTTTTAACCCACTTTAAATTTGCTGATCATTCTCAAATTTGGCACGTAGACTCGTTTTTAAGAGACTTAGAAAAAAAATATTTTAACCTTTTCCTGTTAAAATCTTTCTTTTAACTTCACTTGGTATAGACCGGCAATAGATCTATAGACACTTTTTTAACTTCCACTTATTTGATTCAGCTGAAACGTGGTACATAGACTCGATTTCACACGACCTAGAAACATATTTGGAGATTTTGTTATAGTAAATACATTTTTAAACTTTCCTATTCCTTCAATTTATTTTGTTACAATTGCAGTTGCCAATCCTCAAGCTGCAAGTCCTAAAATAATAAATTAACGTTCTTTCTGTATACTTACTTCCCTTTACTAGACTTTTACTTTGCATTAAGTATAAACTGCACGTCGTGTGAAATAGTAATTTCTCCACTTTTATCCCAAAATATTTTCAAACTAATTTTTCAAGAACTAAATAATGCACTTTTCTTATTCAATTAAAATACACGTAGATTATAATGTACCTTTCGTATTTGTCTGACATTAGCCAAATCGATCCAGCCGTTCAGAAATTTACAGCGTTTGGAGATGAATATTCTATGGCAGCCTCCTTATGGACGTCATGTTTTTGAGTGAAAATCAATTGATATGGGTTGTAATAAGTATATTTCGAAGGAGGTGCGTAGGAGGCCCCAATTCTCCTCTTCACCGCACTGAAGCTTAATTTTTGTGTGATTGTTAACTTAGTTCAGGATTAAAATACGCGTAGGCATCAAAAACTGTCAACTCTCCACGACGAGTTATGACTGCCGAGACATATGTTTGCCCTTGGGATGCTGGTGTCGTCAGATAGCATTATATAGGTTTATCGCCCAAAGTTGACTTTTTGAGGCCTAAACATGGGCAAAAATAAATTAAAAACTTTATTTTCACGTTCAAATCGGACATACTATATTCTTAAAATCTTGATTTTACCCCGGAGAAACATGTTGTCAAAACTTTTCAAATGGGTCGGACGAATTTCATGATATTTTTCCGCCGTCACTTCTTCCTGGCTGAAATTTGTAAGTTGCCTTCTATCTGACCAAGAGCAATTCAATAAAAATGAGAGCACCTCGACTTGCTCAAAAGTTATCCGTGACTTTAGTCCAATCTATCAAAATATCATACCTCTAAACAATTGCGGCGCTTACAACATCCCTTATTCATTTCTTGCCTTTTTGGAGCATATTCGCAAGGTAAATTATTAAGGTGTTATTGAATAGAAAACAAGTGTTATATTATAGGTTTATAGGCTGGCATTTTGACAATAAAAATTATATTTTTTTTTTTAGGCATTTGAGAAAAATTTCAAAATATCATTAAAAATATTTAATTAAATAAATTTTTAGAAGATTGTCCAAAATATTGTAGCTAAAAGACAAATATAAGAAATGTTCTATATGATGACTCTTATCGTAATCATTCGTTTTACCCGATAACGTTACTTTAACGAAACATTGGCGGTTAAGAGACATTTCGATTTCCCCCAAACTTTGTCAGTTCTTTAAGCTTGCGCGTCACTTTGTTCGTAGTTGCAACATATAACAGACTTTTTATTATAATTAGCAAATTAGTTTTTGTAAGCTTTTTCTTCGTAATTACAATTGTTTTTGATTGAATGTATTTATGTCTTATTAGAATGAGAATGCAGAAAGGCTATAAAAATGGCTGCTATGTAGGTAAATATTTGTAGACTAAGCTAAAATGCAGTAAAAAAGGAAGTTTAAAATGCACATCTCTCCTAAATCCTTACGAAACTGCAGTTTTATATGGATTATGTTAACATATAATTTCAATATTTTTTGTCAGTTTTTTTTTTTAATTTGAATGTTTATTTTTTTAAATGTAAAGCTAAAATATGAATTGACATTTCGAGATTTTAAAAACTTTCGAAATTAAGGCTTTTATAACTAAATATTTGTTTGAGTGTTTGGACGTATTTTAAATACTAGAAAGTCATCCCCTATATGCACCAATAAAATCTCAAACTTTTTCAATTGAATGAAAAACTCATTCAGTACATATATTTGAGTAAAACATACATAAAACGTAAAAAACGCGTTACACCAAAAAACAAAGCTTTTCTGTCTAACAAAAAAATCTACCATAAGTAATCGAGGTGCGCCCCGCCAAAACCACCCGCTGCGCCAGCCCACACCAGCAGCCACAAAATTCGCAGGCAGTGAATTATTTCTCACGCGTTTCTGCCGCAGCTCAAAATAATATATGAAGTTGAGTGATCGTGGAAATTCGTCAGTGTCCGTGTGTGGCGCTCACCTGCTGTGTCTGGGTCGTTCGCGCCCGCCCGAAACAAATAAATATATTACGACACTTGCAGACGCCACCGTATCCCCGCGCACCCGTATCATCTAACATTTATGCGTGAGGTAAAACACCTTCATTACAATTGGGTTCTCACACACACACACACAAACAAAGCTGAAAGTGAGCGAAAGCACGACCCTTTTTTTGAAAATGTTTCTTATCAAAATTAAACGCTTTAATATTTTTTTGTTGCTTGTTTGCAGCCGAGCTTGAAAGCTCGCATCCACACCCTTTCGCGGAAAAGTTTGTTTGGCGGCGTTTACTTATTTCGTTAAAAGAATTCAATTTATTATAATTTTTGTGTGCGTGTGTGTGTGTGTGTGTGTGTGTATGTGTGTGCTTTTTTATATAAACATGTAAACGTTTGTGTGCTGTGTGCTGTGTGCAGTGTGCGTGAGTGTGGGTGGTGTGTATGGTATTAACCCCTTCTTAGAGTATTTTCTGTTTAGCTCAAATACGCAGAACATTTTTGGCAAATAACTTGTGTATACGCGAGAGATGAAGGGATGGGGGTTAGCGAGTTCTGTGCTGCGGGGAGACGAGTAAGTGAAAATGAATATACATCCATAGGTAGAATATAGAACGCGATGAACATAATGGAAACACAGGAAAATGGAATTTATATTGGTATATGTATGTATACGATATACGCACATTTTGTGTATAGGTATAATATACTTGGGAGTTCAGGGCGTCGCGCCATCGGCAGGCGTGGTGGCGGCAGCTGTACGGCACAAGATAATTCTCGAGGGGGATGAATGATGTTCTTTGCCTACATATATACTTACTTATGGGGTTCGCGCACACTCAACGTGTTTAGGAACTCTCTTTCTCTCTTTCTCTCTTTCACACACACACACACAAGCAAGCTAAAAGTGTATACATTGTAAATGTATTTATATAGCGCGAGAGACATAACTCTTAATACCATACAGTATGTCTGCCTTGATATATACATATAAATATGTATATTGTATATTGTATTTATATATGTATGTTTCCGGCAAGTTTAATGAAAAGCTGATATAGGAAAACGGCTTTTCGTAATCATGTGGGTCTCTCGATTCCCATTGCTGCGTGATATATTTATGTGTTGATTCGCCCTTACCGAGCTAGCTCTATACCAGCCTGCCCTCTCTTCATCCGTCTCAGTCAGGAAATTTCCGAGATATGTGTAACATACATTTTAGTAAAAGGTTATTTATATTATTACATAATATGTATTCTTATATATTAAGGTGAGCGGGTGTTGTAAGTGGAGTATATGTGTGTGTATATGTGTGTGCGCGTCGATGTGTTTTCTGATTCCCACGAAATCCCCGGCAATAAATAATAACATTTCGTGAGATCAATCAGTTTCGGCAATACCGTGTGCCGGAGAGCCCGGCTCCGGAGGATTACATATTTCGTGTTCGAATACTTTTGCGATAAATGCGCTACGTGATTTAGGTGGCGGACGGAATGTGTACGCACTATTTTCAATTTGTATGTATTGTATATATAAAAAAGCGATAGGCTGGTGGTGGTTAGTACCACCAAACCAGATAGGTGGAGAGGAGCTGAGCTCCGATTTGGTTCTGGTATTTTCGGTGATTTTTTCAATTTTCCGTAGCGTTTGTGACATGGGTTTTAACAATGAAAATTGGTTTTGGGTAAATGTGGAATGCATGAATAACAAGTTTTGTTATTTTATACGGAAAACATTTCTGAATAAGCAGCTTATTTAAATGAACATTTTAATACTGATTGTTTTTTTTTAAATCTGGATGTATGATTGTATATGTTTTCTTGAATACTAAAAATATATAATAAAATGTAATTGGATATTTTCAAAGGAATTATGATCAATTTCGGCTTTATTTTTTTACCACACAATTTGAAATGAATGAACACAATGTAATGAGCAAAGCAACTTAAAATATATTTCAATATATTTTTCTGACGGCTTATTATTATTTAAATTACACATAAATGTGTTTCGTTTTATAAGCCATTTTTGACATATTTTGTCATATTTTATTTATTTGGCTAAATTTTGTCATAAGTGCAAACAAAATTAAAATAATAAGATGCCTAGATGGGCAAAATCAATAAAAACCTTAAAAAATGTTAACACATTTTGGTTATGGGTACAATATTTAATTATGGCAACATATTCATTCATTTCTTATAATACAGTTATTTTTTTGAATTTAAATCTATTAAAGAATATGTTATATTAGTATATGTAAATAATTGTTTAAAATTATATATATTTATATATTTTTCTATGCTTTATACTAATAACGGCAATCGAAAAGTGGTTTAGCTCTAAAATTTCCTATAATGTTAGAATCAATATATATATATAAATATAACACAAATAAGAATATATAAGAATAAATATAGACAGATTAAAAAACAGGAAAGTATGCCGAATCTTTTCACAACCTCAAAAACACGTGTAAATGATAAAACTCTATTATCAAAATGATTGTACTCTTGAGGCCACGATATCTTTAACTTATATACAATTGCATCCGTTTATTTTTCAATTCGGAAAAAATGTAAACAAAATAACAATGAGGAATTTAGTGCACCTCTAACA
Organism: Bolitophila cinerea; assembly: GCA_010015015.2. Taxonomy (NCBI): domain Eukaryota; kingdom Metazoa; phylum Arthropoda; class Insecta; order Diptera; family Mycetophilidae; genus Bolitophila; species Bolitophila cinerea. The sequence goes on along the minus strand of JAAAKO020005043.1, from coordinate 4,603 downwards.
AAATTCCGAGTCGTATTTTGATGAAACATAAAAAACCAAAAAAAAAGTTATTTATTTTAAAACTTCATTATCAAAAAAAAACATAAAAAATAAGAACTGACAATTCTGGTTAAAATTTTGAATTTATTTAAATAACTTTAATTTTTTGTTTTATTAAAACATAATAAATCATAAAATATTTTTTTTTAATTTTTTGAGTTTGTTTATTAAAATATACAATATACGTATACGTACAATACTAGTTAAAAATGTTTTTTTTAAATAAATATTACATTTACCATTCTTTGTGGGAGACAAGTAATTTTAGGGGAAAGAGCACAATATGGGGCGGAACGCTAGAAAAACAAAAAATGCTAAATGGTTAGTACAAATTTAAATATTTCGCTAATAGGTAGCAAAACGACACCACTCCAATCAAATTTATCTTATGATTAAATGAAACAAACAGCTAAATAAATAATCTAATACAGCAAAAGCTGGAGTTTATAGAAATGTGCATAAAAGCTTAATTAAAACAATGACAGGAACTAGTTACTTGGGGCCGATAAAGACTGCATGTTTGGAAGCGTCGAGGTACTAGAATTACAAAGACATAATAACATAATTTATTTCAAGTATTATCATGCAATCTCGCCATCGCAACGATATAAATGTATACTTATAAATATGTTTATGTGTATATATTGTTAACCATTGAATATACAGAATGCCGATAAAACGATTCCATTTACTCTCATTGCTCAATTAGTTCAAATATACGATTCAAATCAATAAGTTGGTACACACCCATTTTTTTCATGAGTTTAAGTATTTATTTTGTATAACTATATAAAACCGACAAAAAATATATAGTCTAAAAAATAATGCCCAAAAATGTGCGCGTTTAATGAAAGCTCGCGCACTGCATCAGTTTCGTTTGACCTATATTAAATGGAAAATGCCGCAGGAATTTCCGTATACACAAATACTCTCTCACATATATATATTCACGTCATACATGTACACACACACACACACATCCACTCTATTAACCCTGTGTGTGCGCACATATTGCCGGGCATTACAGGAGCTTACGTTCGGTCATAAATCATGATGCGCCAACCGGTGCCCTTTTTGCCGGCAACATGAAAGCACAGAAGTCGATATATTCCAAAATCCTCTGCGATCCACATGTAGGTTGTAGGTACACAATATAATCCCAGTGCTGGCTGATGGAATGGGGACATAGAATATATATATATATACGAAAACTTACATCCAACTCTATACGGCCGTTCCAATCCCCAGCGATAGGCGTTCTTTAAACAATAACACAAAGCACATATTAAACTACTTTCGCTTTTGATCCCTTTAACGAACTAACGATTTTATTACATTGTGTTGCAGGCTTTAATCGAATGCGGTGAGTTCGCAACGCAGCAGCGCACGTATAACGCAACGTCATCTGATTGAACCGGGGGAACGCGTCCGTCGTACTCGCGGTCATGATGTGGCCAAAACGCAAGCCATTAGCCGAAAAAAACTTATCCAATTTTCGCGCACTATGACATGCGAAACCGCATACAATAACCGTTAAACGAATTTTCACCACCGCGATAAACCATATATACGCGTTACGCATATTGGCTATAACGCTCTCTGCCAAACAACACCGCCGCAATATTATATAATAATAATAATAATAATCATAATAATAATAATAATAATAGTTTCCATTATCAATTTTGAATATACGCGAGTAAACAAACGAAGCGTATTTGAAAGCTTTAAATATACGTATTAAAATAATCTGGTGTTAATTCCAATTTGGTATAAAAGTGGGAGTGTTCGTGATGCGTGGTACACCACACATATAATAGCTTTAAGCTAATCAGGCACACATTGGAAAAATTACAAACGAATCGAACATCCTCCCTTCCCCCTATTTGTGGGCTACGGCCAAATTGCCCGAAAAATGTGCGTTCGCCGCTTCCGTCAACGCGTTGACATTAAAATTCCATCACGCGAAACACGGGATTAAAAGCGTCCATTTAGAGTTCGAATCGCGTAATACTATTATTAATTTATGTATATAGTGTCGCTTGTGAGTGTTAGCGTATATTTATATATATACATATAATTATACATAATATAAAATATATAGCTCTCGCGTTTGATGGAAAATGATTGTGAAACTGGCCATTTTGTACGCACTGTACTGCGTCAATGTCATCCGTCTGGCGACCGGCTCGACGTTAGATCTGTACAAGAACGCTCGACCAGGATCAAGGATCATACAGACACGCTATGGCCGGCTGCAGGGTCTTGTGCTGCCGTTGGACAACTATAAGTTTCTGCGACCAATTGAGGCGTTCCTGGGAGTGCCGTATGCGACGCCACCTGTAAAATTGAACAGGTGAGTTTTAGATGTTTATGATTTGATAATTTTTGTCGTAATAGATTATAGGTCTCTGGCTCAAAAAATCGGTATTATATGTTCACAACTTTCTCGCTTGACACACTGTTAAAAGTGTTCAGGCTAAAGAAAACATATGTATAACATGTCTATAAAAGTCCCTTATTATTAAATAAGGATATTTTACTACCATATTTGAAACACAATACTATTTATAGTTATTTCAATAATAGTGCATAAAATTCTGTAAAAACATAAAAATATCTAATTATTAGGGCAAGAATTTTTATATTGTCTTCCAATTGTCATGATGTGATTAGTGTATATTTGAAATCCTCGATTTCAGCTGATAATAATTGCTTCCGATTGTGCTGTCATTGATACAAAGAGTTTCACGCACTGATTTGATCGTTTGCTTGTTTAAATTATACAAGGTAAAATTTACCAAAACAATTAATAAAAAGTACGGTATAAGCATAAATCCTCTGTTAAAATAAAAATCACATGTCTTAGAAAGCAAAAATCAATTTATTAAAAATACTGTCCCTCACTAGCTTCACAAGATTCTCATCTATATGGCAATTTGAGGATACCACGCGAAATAAAAATCGTTCTTTTTCAAGGCAAACCAATCATACAGACATTTTCAAATATCCTCGTATGCATTGAAGTTATGCTCAGCGATCGCATGATCGATCATTGACAAAAACAACTGTTTGTCGGAAGGGGCTCAGGTCTAGTTAATAGAGACTGAGATCCGAAAAAATGTTGACTTTAAATTGACCTAACTTTAAAACCTCTTATCCAATTATAAAATTTAAGTGAACACACATAATTTGTTTATTTTTGTTTGTAAAAATATGCCAGCTTCTCCGGTAACCCTGCCATTAGCGCTTTTTAGTGCCTTCTGAGACCTTCTTGCTGACTGCAGTCCATTTATTTCTGAAATATTTCTCGTCTTCGGCTTCCTTCATTGTTTCCTTTAATTTGGTTTTGGTCAGACGGTCAATTTGGTGGCTTGGCTTCCTTTGGCACCATTTCGATTTTATTGTCTTTGCACCATTTGACCAGGCCAAAAGAAAGAAGAAATTTTGTGTTTTCTAATAAATGGCTGCCATCTTTTCTGGAGGCACTCTTTCACATAAATTTCACCAATAATAGTTGGTACGTAACTCTGACTTCTTAGCCCACAAGTGCAAATCGCTTGCCACACGAGAAACTTCTTGGATAACTTTGACTTTTGATTTGTTCTAAATTGTTTTTTGACTTTTTCTTGTTCTTTTGCGGTATAATACTCCTGAGCTGGCAATTGGAAAAATCTTGACAACACATAAGTTTCATCGTCCATGACACAGCAATCGAATTTTGAGAAAAAATCTGACTTAAACTTTTTAGCTCGGCGCTCTGCTTCTAGGTTTACATAGCAGAAAAATTCTAACAGCAATTTATCAGAAACTCTTTAACGCAAAGCCTACTGTATGATTTTTGTTAGTCTGTTTGGGATTCTTGTGTTTATAACATTTCAAAGTTAAAAGTTTTTTTTGATCTCAGTCCATAAGCGGCATTGGATAGAACACCACTGTACTTGGTGCGTTATCGTGGAAGAAAATTTGTTTCTCAGGTTTTTACTGATGATAATCCGGCCTGTAGTTACGCAGAACACAATGCAATGATAAATTGTTTATTGTAGGGGTGTTTATTGACAGTTTCGTCAAATTTCAACATCCCATATTTCCATTGTACCTCTAGGATTATATAAATGACTGGTTTAGTAACACCAATTGTTTGGCAAGCATTATTTGAGATTGGGATATTCCAAGTCTTTTTTTATCAACGCCATCAATGAGAAAACAGCGGATTTAAATGTAAATAATTAAAAATACTGGCTTTACTGGGGGACATCTGGTGAAATATTTAGAACTAACAGGTTAGGGGATAATAACTGTCAAACCTAGATAAAAAAAACATAGAGTTACATCAAATAAATCAATAATTTTTACGAATTAAATAAAAACGTTATACAATTAAGAAACTAAAAGAATATTTAGAATTTTGATACACCTATCTTTGACGATTTGGATTTTGGATTTTGCCTACATAAAAACATTGGGTATTTGCTGACTTTTGGTGAACGCCATCTATGAGAAAATAGCAAATTCAAATATATATATATCTAATATATATATAAATTAGGTAAAATGTGTATAT
>JAAAKO020005032.1:0-20205 GCA_010015015.2 Bolitophila cinerea | reverse complement strand
CCCCACCAAAAATCATTTAAAAAGGGTCGATTTTACCCTAAAAACCCCCTTAAACCCTTAAGGGGAATTTTCCAGGCCAAAAAAAAATTTTTGGGATCTGGGTAACATCCCCTACATCCAAAAAAAAAAAAAAAATTCTGGGAGGGGGCGCTAAAGTAAACTTCAGCCGAAAGCACGTTTATGTTATAAAATTCCGATTCTTGTAAAAATAATATGGAACACTTGACACTACTCTCTGGTATCTGCTTATTATTTCATCTAATCTGGTCTAATCCATTATTTACTTTGGGTCCTAGCGAGAGTATTTCTGAGTAAAATAAGATAAACCAGAGAGAAAAAATGCTTCAATTACGTAATGATCATAGATCATTTTCGAAGGCAAAAGTCATGGCAGCACGACTGTAGGGAATCAGTCTAGACGATGCGAATGCCAGTTGGGACAAGGTTACCATTGCAGAGCGCCAGAGGCGATTGTAAAGAGTGAGGACGTATCGAATGTAGTGCCGACGTTCAACTCTTGGTGGGAGTGCAAACTAAAGAAAAAGCTCATCGAGGAAGGTGCACGAGAACGAACCACCAAAAGTGCACGAATATCCAGACATGCCAAAAGTGATACCGAGTTTCAGAACGCTCTGGACAACACTGGAAGCTTACGTTCTAAATTAATAATTGTTTTCTGATAGAGGTGTATTTTTGCAGTATTACTCATCAAATCCTATACATTTGTTGCAATCAATTATTTAACAGTTATTTTATTTACAATTCTGAATTTAAGTATAATTATATATCTATCTATTTTCGTTGCTCTTTACACAGTTTGCTTTGTGCCAATTCCACTTGTTTAAGTCACCGCCTTTTGCTTTTCTGATTGCACCCACAATATCCAAAGATTCACCCAGGGGTATAGCGTACCCACCAGACAGACCATGCGGATTCGATGGCGTGGAACAGTCCATATGAGACTCCTTTCGTAGCACCGTGTCCACCTCGACGGCAGTAAAGAATGCCACTGACTGCGGCAGGTCATGCAATCCAATTCTACTTGCGCAAAATGATCTCGTCAGTAGATTTGTAACATGCATAGCCAGAGCTGCCTGATAAGCGTGTTCCTCGCGTACAAGATACCGTACCTCATCGTGAAAACTCAAACAGAAGCGTACGTTTGATCCCATTAACCATCGCATACACACAAGCATTATATGAAGAAAATCCACAGCTCCGCTCTGCACGACCCAGTTTATACGCGTGGGTAAGAATCGATCCTCGTTGTCCGGTTGTGGTTCAAGAGCTCGACTCAGGCGTCCTTCTAAGAATGGCGTACAAGGTTCTTCCATTTCGGCAATCTCCTCCAGTCGATTAAACATGGCCGACTCTGTTCCACCCGTCCACTTTGCACCGTAAAACATCTCTGCCACGGTTTGTCCACAGGCTGCAGCCACTTTTAGTGCCTCGTACTTTGAATAGCCCTTGTCCATGTATTCGTGTTGGTATTCCGGACGCAGGTAAAAGTACTTTTTCCCTTTGGTCAGCGCAAACATCTTCATAGCTTTCGACTTTGCTTCAGCCTCGGTTATCGTTGGATTAAACTGTTTTAGTAAACGCTCGGCAAACATTTGGCCAGCTCCATAAATTCTGGCGTAATTTATAACTTTTGCATGATCTCTAGAAATGCCCACAGCCTTAGCAGTAATACTGTGCATATCACTACCGTCCGACTTGGAACCGCTAAGCGTCATCCAACCAAATGGCGTTGCACCATGCATACCCGTTGCACTAGCATCACCAAGTACAGAGGCAATCCATAGCTCCTGCGAGTCCACATCCGCACCGACAATCCGATAACCTGGCGGTGCTTGCACCATTCCACGTAATTCTGAACCGACTCGTTCACGCTGTGCATTACTGGCCGTCATCCACGTAGGCTCCATAGCACGACGCGTTAAGGTGCCGCACACAACGACCTGTGGAATTATTGCTCCGTACTCCATATCCTCGTGAGCGCGTTGCGGGGACCATACCGTCATCTGTCGTTGCACACGATCGCGGTTGTTTCGCCAGTACGACAACATCCGAGCAATTTTAATCACCTTTTCTGCGGCTAAACCATCACCGGATAGAACATTTTCCGAGAATTTATTAAGAAAATCCTTAGCCAGTGGATTTCCCACACGATTTGTGCCACCGTCCTTGTGCGGAAGTTTGACGAACCAACAACAGTTGTCCACGTCCAAGTTACACCAGACTCCCGATCCACGGTACGGATGTGCTGGCTCTGGTGCACTTTTATTTTTGCGTCGATAAAAGTCCTTTTTACTGATGTTAAACTAAAAAAATAATAATTACATTTAAAATATTAACTTGAATTGCATTGAACTAACTTCGACGTCTTTGACTAGTTGACCAAATGCCTCTTCGCTCTCATCCGCACTTGCAATGGTACTAGTCTCTAGTACTGGGCACTTATGAACTAGTTCCTCTAATGGAATCAAACTACTGCCCTCATTTTCTTCGTCATGATGCGACTTGTGTGGTACAAGAAATCCCCAGCCATGATCTTTCTTATAATGTAGCGGATAGCCCTCCCAGCATAGAGACAGCAACTTTGGAGCAACCTGCATACCGGTTCCAATGTTGTACGGTCCGGGCTGCCAATCCTTAACAGTATGCTTATCACAAAGCTTGCGAAACCATGCAGGATAGCCAGGAAGCAAAGGACGACGAGCTGGCAGCAATTCCTTTAAAGCTATCAAATGTGAAAACCGTCTATGCATTATTTCGAATTCGTCGTCATCTCCAGACTCTAAACTAGCCACATCACTGACATCTGCAGCGCGTCCTGCAAGTAATGCCTTGGATTTCTTTGAAATTGCCTTTTTGAACTTGAGCGTTTGTAGCGACCAGTCTTGATCCCACATCCACAAGTCTTTTCGGAATGCCTCTCCGTGTAGAAGTCTGCATGCCTGATTCGCTCGACGCACCAACAAATACTTAGCCTCAATATTTAGATCTTCGTACGTTAAATTCGCTTCTGTGATGTAACGGTTCCAATTTGAATTTATCGGCAAGAAGGCCATTCCGATTTCGAGCATTCCGGCCAATGTGGCGGGATGTGGAAAACGGTCACTAAACATTGGATACAAATGACGCAGTACGGAATGTGTAGCTAACACGTCACCGGCACAGTATGTCATTAGACTCTGAAAGTTTTCCTTGATCGTCTCCAGTGAACCTTCCACAAAAAGGTTACGCTTCTCTTTATCTAGCGCAGTTCCGCAATACAGCCTATGCACCTCGGATAAACTGTTCAGTGAGCTAAGCGTGCTCCATGACAGATCCTCGGCAGGCATTTCCTTGCTAGACTTTAACATTGCTCGTTGGTAGCTGGTCACCCCGCTGACACAAACGTGCAATGACATAGTGTCCAAGAATCGTGTTGCAGTACTTTCGACAAAATACTGTTCTTTTATTCGAGCTCTATCATAAGATACATTGTGGCCGACAACGATACGCGGTCGCTGGTAGTCTTCGGGAGAAGTGCTTTCCATGGGAATCATTTCGTGAAGGTAATACTGCCGGTCGGTGGGTTCAACGTTTGCCGTATTATTCACATTCATCAACGAACGACTGGTCCAACTGTACCAGCCGGATCTACCGAGTGCACAAGCCATTGTTGGCGCACTGCCAGCAGTAACACATACCTCGATGTCGAATACCAAAGCATCGTCGGGTGGGTAGTCTACGTGACGTGGACCGGTTGTAGGATCATAGTATGTCCAGCCAGGACGCAAAACCCAATCAACGGGTTGTGCGACAGTATTTTCGGGTAACATTGATTCGATAAGCTGTTGATATGGTAGTGTTTGTTCCTTTGCGATTTCGTGAAAGTGCTGCTCGATATTATCACCTCTAAAAGTCGGAAGACTAAGATCGATGTCTGGAAGTCTTGGAGACTCCCCTGGATTAATGCCATGATTGATAAGGTTCTCCTGGCATCTACATACAATTTCACTCAATTCATATATTTTCCAAATCTGTAGTATAATTCACTTTACCTTTCGACTAGTGCTGGATCTGCCGCAGACCTCCCGGTTGTATTTTTAAATACCTGGGAATACAAGGAGCGAGACAGCATCTGTATCCGCATTTCATTTTCACGATACTCATCTTTAGTACTTGATACTTTTTTGGATTCTTTAATAACAAGAGGTGTGCTTGTTTTCTTGGTAGTCTTTCGGAATATTTTCACTGTGGTCTTGGGCAAAATTTCGGTGTACGTCTTGACACTAGCCAGCTGTGAAAAGTTAAACCGCATCTCTATTCGGATTGCGAATGTTATGTGAACCACAAATGTATAATTTAGAATTAAGGTTATGTTGTTTGTTTACAATTGAATTCTGAATTTTCTTTAAAGTGTGTGGTTATGTTTTTTGTTTACGTTTTTCAATTTTTTTTTTAAAATGTAGTAGAACTTTGTTGTTTTATTTCGAATTTTGGTTCTCTCGGCATCTTTCAAGAGAGAACGCACAATTTTGTGTTATTAAAACATATTTATGTTTATAACGTGATGCGTGATGCCATTTAAAACAATAAGATACTTTGTCATTTAACTAGAAAACTATAATAAGTAAAGCTAAGGAGTAATTAAAAAAATATTTAAACTTTAAAATGTGATCTAGTTTATTTATTTTTTCGAAAATACATTAAACTGACTTTCTTTTATTAAAACTCATTTTTTGGCGCCAAATTCTGACATTTACTTTAAAAACTGGAACATAACTAGTACTAGACTAGAAGTTACTCGCTAGTGTATTTTCTGTGATAATCACAAACAAAACCAACAACAATGAGTTACTCTAACAAATCTCGTGCCCGGATCCAGCCTGTCTTTAACAAAGACCTGGAAGCGTTGTACCCTCACAACATACTACTCTACCAGTTGCCACCCATGCACAATATCTCACTACAACATTTCGAAGATCTTGCCGTAGAGCGACTCAAGGTGCTGCGCATTTTTGAGCAAGCTTCATCTAAGAATTTTAAGGTATTATCCGACGAGTGGAAAGAGGATGTGTTCAATGAGCTTAACGTTCAGAACCTCAAGTCATATGTGCGCCTTCTCAAGAATGGCAGCATGACTACTGCCAGTACAGAAGCAGACCTTGTGGCACGTGAACGCGACTATGTGTCCCATTTTATTTTACGGTTTGCCTACTGCCGATCGCAAGAGTTGCGTCGTTGGTTTGTAACGCGTGAGATTGAGCTGTTCCGCCTAAAGTTTGCTTCACTCTCTGCGATCGACATTAAAAAGTTTATTGAGATTAGTGGACTGGATTACATACCACTAACGGAATCTGAAAAAGATGAAGTAAAAGGTGGCCTATATGAAAGTACATTTGGTCAGAGTACCACGCAAATTGAGATGAACAGCTTTTTTCGTGTGGACCTCGAACAAGTGCTAGATCTAGTGAGTACGCGTCGCTGCTATGTTCAGGGCGGATATGCGTACGTTAGTGCGACAGATTTTATATCTGTTGTCGTTTCAAAGCAACATCAAATTATCGAAGAAGGAGTTAATAATACACTTGGATTTATATCGGAAATCGAGAGTGATCAAAGGCTGTCTAAGCTGATCAAGGGATTGCATACGTCTCACATCGGAAAAGATTTTACGCTTGGATCAAATGTAAATGTACCCATTGAGAGTCTCGATCAACTGTCCAAAAAATCATTCCCGCTCTGTATGCGAGTTGCACACGAGACATTACGAGCAAAACACCACCACAAGTACAATGGACGTTTGCAGTATGGACTCTTTTTGAAGGGCATTGGCGTAACTTTAGAGGATTCGATGAGGTGAGAACTTATTTGTATTTTTAATATAATATCTAATGTATATAAATTGTTTAGATTTTGGCGCGAAGAATTTACTAAGATTATGGATGCTGATAAGTTTGATAAATCCTATGCGTACGGTATCCGGTACAACTATGGCAAAGAGGGCTCGATGACTAACTGGGCACCGCACTCGTGCATCAAGATAATTTCTTCATCGGTTGGACCACAAGATACGCATGGATGTCCGTTTAAGCTTTTGGATACAAATGGTTTACGCTCCAAATTCACTAGTTATGGGATTTCGGCATCTCACAGCCAAGAAATTATTTCCTTTATTACCAAGGGTCATTTCCAGCTGGGATGCGCCAAGTATTTTGAGGTGACGCACGAAAAGGAAACGAAACAAGGCATAAATCATCCAAACCAATACTTTGAGTTGAGTCAAGAGTTAATGGGAAATCGGACAGCGCCAGCTGCAAGAACGCCTGTGGGTGGAGGTGGCAAGCAGGCATATGAACGTCGAGCAGCTGAAAATCTGAAACGCAAGCTATTAGCGGACGGGTCTGAGAACACTGCAGAAGATCGAGAGCTGTGGGAAGCTGCCACACAGGTCGCTGATAACGAAACTATTAAAAAGGAATGGGAGACTGAGGATATTGACTTGAGTAAGGTAGATATGGACTTTTGATACAATAATATTTTTAATCTTTATAAATCAAATTGTACACTAAATAAATGATTTATTTTTTTACAAAACTAATTTATCCATTCGAAGTCTGCGATAAGTGCTATGTGATCGGAAGGATACACAACTGACGGAATTGCAGTGTGAGCTTCGAGCTCTTCGTCGCTGGGTGTTGGCACGGCTTGCAATACTCGTAATCCGGCATTCTGGTAGAAAATGTAGTCAATGCATGCAGCAAATCCGACAGTGTAGTTTGTGTACTTGGGATGAAGGCTGTATGCTGACTTGATATCAAAGGGCTGATGTAGACAAAGACCTTTTACTGCTTCATCTTGATCTGTGTAAATTACACAATTTTTAAGTTACTACATTATTACCGAATTTTAAAAACTTACTGCTTCCGAAATCAACAAAGTCTTCTGGTACAAATTTCTCTGTCATAAGTTTATGAATACCGCATTCAGGTGTGCTGTTAAAATCACCACAAAAAACAATGGAGACATCAGTGGGTTTTGCTGCAAAATCCTTAATGGTTTTCTCATGTACGTATTCCACGTACCGCATGGCAAAGGCAACCTGCAACAGCCGAATGTGATCTGCGTCTGGATGGAAGTAAAGATGCGTATTCGCTACAATAATAATCTTGCGAGCATTATCATTAGAACGCAACACAGTGATTTGAACTGCTGTCGATCGAACTCGTATACGCTCCATGAGCTTGGTGTTGTTTTCGATAGCGCGGTGGAGCTCATCGAAGATTGTCAGCTTCTCAATGTTTTCGCCAATAGTAAAGCCGTATTTTTCTAGTAAGCTAAAATCCGTTGATTTCGATTATTACGTGCACCTAAAAAAAAGGTCATACTATTTACCTGAATCGACTCGTATGATAAAATGTTGCTAGTCCCTCTGCGGTGGAGCCTTTCTTTTCAAATGTCCCAGTGTATTGCATCTTTTCAAACAGTGGCACAAGATCTAAATCAAATATCTTGCTGTCGACTTCCTGCAGGCACACAATATCGCTATGGTAGCCTAAGATCTCTCGAATAAACAATTGCTTACGGTAGGCCATGTCCAAGGCATACGGTGGACAATAGGGGAAAAGTACTGTTCGAGAATAATCGCTGTCCGAGTAGAGCTCCGCCAGAATGTTGTATGTCATGACGCGGAACTGAGAACCTGTCAGGTAATCAGGGGTGAAGAGGTGCCTCGTCTCGAACGGACAATAACCTGGTCCCGCTTGCACTAGTGTTTTTGCGATGCATTCCACAGCCGGTCCGGATCGATCATGTTTGCGCGGAGTGCACTGCACTTTTATGTGGTGATTTACGTCATCACAAGTCAGCAGATAGATTGGTTCTTCACTAACTTGTGTCCAGGTAATTTCAGATTCCGAAGATTGAGCCGGAACTCCTCTAAACCATCGGTACTCGGTAAGCCGTAAACTGGCACATTGTGTCTCCAATTTGGTCGGATATATATAACAGCCAGCCAACATAGACATGGGAAGAGCAACTAGATCAATCCAAGGTACATTAAAGCAAACTTGAAACTTCTGCTCCAGAATTTGTAAAGTGATATTTTCCGTTTCATTGAAGAGGTCACAAATGCTGGTGTCCTGAATCAGTTTGCCGTCGCGAAACAATTGAACGGTAACCTAAATGGAATACGGCTATCTAGTATATCTAAATACACATTTTTTAAATATGAGTATACGTACATCTGGAACCACCATTGCAGTTTGTGGAACAACTTCCGTTTTCGGATCGTCCTTCTTGGATGGTTTAACCTTTTTCCGTCGACTCTTTTTCGTAAACTCTTTCACCACATTTGTAGTAATCCGGTCCATGCAAGTAGATACAGACTCCGTGGCAGTTCTACTGAAATTAAACACTCGGTCGATGTCAAACTCTGCATTTCTATACTGGAAATTGATCTGGCAGTGCTCTTGTTTGGGTGAGTGTCGGAAATATACAATATCCATTGCGTATATCTGCTGGTGACTGATAATAGATCGTACAAATCCAACGGAGCCCAAAGAAAAGTCTTTTGGAAAATAAGGTACAGTAGTACGACAGCTCTTGCTGATGGTTCTCGATAGAAACTTCAGCATAACACAAAATTGACGGTCGAAAAATATACGAACGAGAAGTCCAAAGCATCAATACCTAAAACTAACCTATAAAATCTAGTACTAACTTCAAATTTAATTTCATATTACACTGTTAATTTATTATTTTATTTTATAAATATTTACTCCGTGGGTAAAACTGGTAAACACGAAATGATTTGTATTTGGTCCTTGGTACCCGCGGTTCCGGTTATCCCCGGTCACAATCCGGTAAAATAAGAGTATTGAATAATATTTATTATTTAATAATAAACTAAAACATGAGGCGTCCATATATATTACGTAACGTAACATGGAGGAGGGCGTTTCAAATTGTGTTACGTTGTGTTACGGAGGAGGGGGTTGAGCTTTTGTAACGTAATTTATTAAATAAAATTAAAATTTATTGGTACAAAATTGCAAGTTAAATGTATATTTTAATTTTTTCATTTTAATATATATTTTTTTATATATATTCTTAAATATAGAATTTTTGATTTAATTTTATATTTTTTAAATATACGATTTTTGAATTATTTTGAAAATTTTCGTTGTACTGCACCAGCATTTTTGAATTTTCATTTTTTTGAGGGGGGTTTAAGGATTTTGTTACGTAATTTTAGGGAGGTTCTACAATATTGTTACGATAAGGGGAAGGGGGTCAAAAAATCGTTATTTAGCGTTTGTTCTATACACCAATACGCCATACAGAAAATAAATAATAATTCCTTATAAAGACGACTCGCGTATCATTGGCAAAATATACAATTATAGCATTACTTGAGGTAAACTTAAAATCTGCAATGCTAAGCAAAACGACCAAGATACAAAGAGGGCAATATCCCAATATCCAATATGGGGCTAGCAGCGCAGAAAGGCGCCGACAAGCAGGCAGAAAAGCTATTAAGAAAGGTTTAGTAGTCATTCATTTTTTTTTTCGTTTTTAGTGTTTTGGAACAACCCTTGGCGTTTTACACTCCCAAAAATCATTTAAAACCTCTTCTTCAATTTTTACCTTAATTAAACTTCCTCCATATAATACTAAATATAAAACATACAATTCAAAAAATATACCATCACGTGATGGCAAATATCTGTTTTTTATATTATTTTAATTAAAAATAATAAATGTCTTTAAAAAACACTCCCTAATAAAAGAGAATTTTGCCGGGTGAAAAATATTCATTTGGTGATCATCATCAATATTCCCGCAAACCATTAAAAAGGTTTTTTGAGGGTAGAGGGACTAATTCAAATTTGATTATTAATTTTGGGTATATTTTATTTCCGCCTTATCGTTTTTATATTATTTGGCAGTGTTTCAAAAAAAAAATACACAAAATAAATAAATCAGACTTAAAAATAACGCGAACTTTTTAGAGTTCATCCTCCACTTTAAAGTTTTCCGTTTCAATTGCTTTCAAAATTGTCGAAATGTTATTTGTAAGATCTTCATCAGTATTGCCTTTGAGCTCGTGAACAATGCTCGTGTCAAACGATTCCATCGCCTCCTCGAGGATCGTCTGAAAGATTTCGCACTCCAGATTGGATTTTAGCTTTGTCTCATTATAGCCCCTGAAAATTAAAACAATATAAAATGTAAAACTCTATAAAACTATTTTTTTTTTGAAGTTAAAAAAAAAGTTACGGTATATTATCTTTAAAAAATAAATTATTATTACTAAGAAAAACCTACCTAGCTGTTAGCCGATCAAACAGAATTGTGTTATCACAACGCACTACATAGACGACCTGAAACCAACGTTCCGGAAACAGATTGCATCCATGGAATTCTAGAATTTTACCACCTTCGGCCATCAAAGGTTCCAGATAGTCGAGCAGCGGATCTTCGTCCAGCATCTCGCACTGTAATTCCTCATCGTAAGCTTCCGAGAAATTGTGCTCTTTGGCAATAGCGGATACGTCTAAGAACTTGTAGTCGGACCGGGAAGCTATTTCGGTGCACAAGCGAGATTTACCGACGCCCGGTGTTCCTAAAATAAAATTTGATCAATTTGATATTGATGTCAATATAAATACAAAGTATTTTCAATAAATACCCGTTATTAGTATGTTAGGCTTGACTATCATTTTCTGGATTCAAGATTCAGGTGTGCTTTTAAAGCTAAAACCGAAGGAATTTATAATATTTACCTTTTTAGAGGTTACACACAAACACGCGAATGAACTTTTGACATTTGCGTGAAATCCAATGTTTGACAATTAAACTGAATCTATTACAAAAAAAAATATTTTTAAATCCGGGCTGTACTTACTGATTTTCTGTAATTTATCAATTATTCCAAGAAGATTGCAGTAACTTTTTCTAGACGCTAAACGGCCATGTTTCGGTGTTTATCAAATCGAGCTGTACGCTTCTACTGTAGTCATATTCCGGCACACACAACAGTGTCGATTCCAAGTAAACATCCCGAGGAACCTCTAAATTTCAAGGAACTCAAGTTTGAGACGAAAGTACCACCGACTCCACATACACCGGTCGACGCTCTGTCAAGCCGGCCCAGGATAACGATCGACCAACAAACCGTGCAGCTACTTGAACGCTTGTCACTGGTAAATGTGGACAGCAAGTAAGAATCGAATGAATCTTCAAAATATACATATTTTTACACCTTTTTATTTTAGGGAAGCCCTTCAGACGCTCCACGACTCAATTGAGTTTGCCAGCCGAATTCTTGACATAGACACAACGGGCATCGAACCACTGTATACGGTTCTTGAGAATCACCCGCTGCAATTGCGACCTGACGTAGTAACGGACGGCAATATACGCGACGACATACTACGTAACGCCCAAGTCACCGAAGAAGAATACTTTGTAGCCCCGCCCGGCAATATACCGCTAGAGCAAGACGAAAAGTCAAAATAACAAAAATGAGCACTGCCACCATTAAAACTCTTCGCCAGCTACTAGATGTATCAAAACAGACCGGATACTTTACATCAGATCTTCGCAAAAACATTTTAAATAATATACGTCTTCTTCCACTCGGATCAATGCTGTCCGAGCGCATTCAGAACGAATGGCGCACGGCAGATTACATCACCAACATATACTACCAGAGTGAGCATTCCGGAGACACTGCATCGGCTTCGTTGCAACCGATTAGCTCGGTGGACTACTTGAAGACCCCAATATTTCTTTCAAAACTAGATTCTGTGCGGCAACAATTCCAAAAAGAAATCCCCTTCGCACTGGCTGAAAAGAACGTTGTGCGATCTACTGCAGAATGCGATGCCGGTGAAGATTCAGTTCAAATACATTTGGACCACAGTCAATTACTGACAACCGCGTACTTTATGAACGCTGCCCAGAGCAAAGAACAATTCTACAAGATACAGCGTCAGCGTAAGATCTGGTGGATGAAGGTGATTTTATTTTAAAAAAACTGAATCTGTTTATTGATTAGTAAATATATAGTTTGCAGCTAATCCTGGACGCTTTTCTATATCCGAGCTGAAGACAGAGCAAAATGTGCAGTCGGTGTCAATCCGGTCAAAGTTTTCATTCGGTGATGTCAATGTGGAACGAATCGAGTTGATCTCTGGCGATTGTCTGGAACTTGATGATCCGACTAGGTTACAACTTCGAGATGCTAGACAAGATAACGACGTTATGCCCAGCATCGTAATGACATCCATGTGTCTGGAAACTGCGACAATAGGTATTTGTAAATTAAGTATACAATTTTTATTTTTTTTATTTTATTAATATCTTTTAAAAAGCCACCCTTATGGATGCCATCGATACGGCAAACGGAGACGAGATCTGTCTACATCGTCGCATCGCTCCGTATCAGTGTAGTTTATTTTGCTTATCTAAAGATGATACAGTGCGGAATGAGCTTTACGACCTAACCGTATACATAACGGCAATGATGCGCAAGGCAGGCATAGTCACACTAAATCTGGATAGATGTCGGGTACACAGTGCAATTGATTTAGATACAGAGTATGCTCGCATGGATAGCATCGGTGTACCGTACGGTCTTGTATTGGATGACGATAGTGTAAAAACGGGATTTATGCGACTGCGTAATCGTGACACAACGCTTGACGAACAGATTCACATAAGCGATGTACCCGGTTACCTGTTGAACATTTACAATGCATGAAGATCTAGTTTCTAGTGCACCAGAGTGTAGGCAGTAAAATTAGTTTTGTATTGTGTAAATAAAATTATTATGAATTAAATTATATATTTATTTTATAAATAATACAATTTGATAAACTTTTCAGCCTTCCCAACGCTCGTACGCAAATGCCACCGCACTAGCCATTAATCCGATGGCCAGCAAGTAGAACGGGAAAATCATGTCATCCACAGTGTACACTTTAAATGTTGACGGATGCACTGGTGCAAGAAACCGATTAGAAAGACTTGTATTAACGTAAATATCATTAATCCACTTCTGAATGAATCCACCATCTCGCAGTCGCATCACAATATTGTTTAGTACAGGTAGTAGTGATGAGTTTCGTGGTAGAGCATAGCCCAAATTGTACGAGTGTGGACATTCGGCAACCATGTGCAATTGATTACGTAGAATAAAGTGTGCATTGTCCAGGCTCAACGATGAGCGTCGCGTGGCCGTTGCAAATCCACCGCCATCGGCAATTGTCTGCATCACCGATCCAGGAATACTGATCAATTCGAGTTTACGTCGAATCGAACTGTTCTGGTCAAACAGATCATCAAGCATTGATGCGAATTTGACGCGAATCTTTAGGTTGGACTTGTCAAGATCACGCAGTGTGTTAATGTCCTTGTAGTACCAGGGACGTAAGTTGACAGTGGTTAGACCGGACTGAAACAGTGACATTACGACGACGCTTGTCAGGCAGATGGACGTTAGAAGAACACGTTCAGAAGGTGATGACGGATATCGAAGCAACGGAGAGCCTAGCCAAAGGCGAATTGTGTCTATAAAGTATTTTGCCGTAGAGATCCGTCGTAGAGGCTTATCAAATTGTTTTCGGGTTACGGTTAGGGCACACCAGATTAGTGCGGTGCCTAGCAATCCAATCAAAAGACTAGCCCAGACAAGAGGCTGAAATATTACCAGAGGCAAGATTGAGTGCGGCAGACGAGCTGCTTTCTTAACGATACAGCACATTTCGTCCGAATAAACTGCTGTAGAAAACTCAATATCATCGGTCAGGTAGTCCTTGATGAAGAATCCGGTAAGTGCAATGTCGCTCTGACGCGAGATCAAACGACCTAAGGCACCGGTATAAGATCCGTTGTTCAAACGAACTCCGAAGCTGTCACGGTCAAACGCCGGAAATGTAGCTGAAATTTTAACAATATAATTTGCACGTTAACATCATGGAAGAGACTCACCATTAAAGTTCATCTTTTGACACAAAACGCGTAAGATTTCGGCATCGGGACCAGTGTAGTCCTTGATAATTGTCGAGTTTGGCCAGTACGTGGGCACCGAATAAGTGGACGGAAAGAATTCTATCTGTAATTGTGTTGCCTGCATGTTGTAGCCTTTGCTATACTGATCCCTAATACTTTACGATTTACCTGTCCGTTGTCCGGTCAGTATGAAAATATTAACTTAGCATATTTACAAAGCATATCAATTACATTTTTATGCCACATGTATATGGTGTTTGTATTACGATATCGAGGGGTGATATATTTTGTGATACTAACAAATACCGCTACCATAAAAACCGGTTAAATCCAAGAAATAGGAAAGTGTTTGCACACACATAGTAAAATTTATTTCTCTCTATGACATTCGAGACTCGGACTGGAGTAGATAGCAGGGTACATCATTTAATGTTATACACACTATTTCATTCAGTTCAATATTTATAATGGCTAAATTTAGACAGAGATATAGGCTAAAAGAATAAACTATAATTTATGTATATATTATTTTATATTGTATTTTCGCAAAGTGTCGCTCGTGTCTACTCGTCGGGAATTTGTGGAGACGCATTTGGCGCAGGTGGGGCGCGACGATTGCGCAACGAGTGAATGCAGGCCAGCATTCGTATCATAAAGGCGGCCGGCACCGTTATCGTGTCCTTGGTCTCTTCTAGCATCACAGCGTTTCGTGCCATCAACTAAATAAACCGTGTTTTTTTAGTTAGCATAAAATTCGATTGAGTTTAAAACAATTATTTACCGCACGAGCCTTTTCCTCATCGAAGCGAGGAATCTCGTCATCATCATCCCTGCTTTGGGCACAAGGTGCCCAGATTTTTAAATCGTAGTCAATGCCGGACGTCGCCAGGTACGGTAGCGTCGGGTGTGGCTGTACACAGTTTACAACATGTTGGTCTGCCTCCATAAGCATCACTAGTTTTCCAGTCTTGCGCTCCCACGTGAATACGTGTCCACAGTCCGATCCGGACATCACGTGATCTTTACCCCAAAATGTAGCTTCCTTTATCATTGTTCTACAATTCAAATATATAAACGAATAAAAACATTTTTATGGTATTGATGAAAAACGTACCTCGCATTTCGATGACCAACGAACTTCATTTTCAAGTAATCAAATAGCTTCATCTCAGCCTCCATATCGATGTCCTCAACATCTGGATGTACCACGTCCGGTACACGACGTGTTCTATCCTCAACAGCCTCTTCCTCGTAATCAACGTCTCCCGTAATATAACTGTCTGCACGCACGGCAACCGTAACCGTAGACGGTCCGGCTATCGGCAAAGGTCCAGCTCCGAAAACCGATGCAGCTGGTATCTGTGGTATACTCTCGATATGCTGTACTGCACTAGCCAAACTGTGCTCTTGTGGAGTATCACTGCCACCATGCGAACTTAGACCGATACGTGTTCTGGGATCGGCTAGCATGCGAGATAAAACTTCGGTCATACGATGCATTATGGTTGCCTGTAGTTGTGGTCGAGCTTGTCCAACGGTCACACGTTGAGCCATTTCACGTTCAGGTCGTGCCTCTGGTCCAGTGTCTGACCAGTCTCCACGTAATCGTAAGCGACGTACCGGTGGTGGTGAGTCTGTGTTAGCATTCGTTCGCTTTACTTTTTCGTTAATGTCCTTCATTCCGTCTATGCCTTCCTTGGTTACGTTCAACAAGTACAGGTGGTCAGACGAGTAGCTGACCAGCAGTTCGGTCTCGTCTGCACTGTAATTAATTGATGTAACTCGAAACGGACGTTTTTCAACGGATGGTATCGAGAAGGTTTTTACCGGTACGGTATGCATGTCCGACGGACGATCGGGTGACATAAAATCCATTAGAGCCAAGTACCGACGATCATAAATACGAACGTGACTATCAGAACTCCCAACAGCGATGTAGTTTGATGAAGTTGGCGAAGCACACATTGCCGTAATAGCAGATGGATTCAAAATAAGAATGTTGTCCTTGCAGCAGGTTTTGTGACAACTGCTAAGTTTGCGTAGATCGAAGAGGCGTACAGTACCATCCTCGCCGCAGCTCATAAACGAGTGCGGTTCGTCAGGTTCGGTCAACACCTCATATGTGGTACCACTGCTGTGACAATTGAAATAGTTTAGATGAGCATCGTTGCTCATATCATCGTTGTTTTGACGAGCGGATAGCTCTGTGAATAGAACCACACCATCACCCGAGCAAGAGACAATGCTTCGATCTCCTGCAGTCACAATTTAAATAAATAATACATTTATTATATAATAAGGAAACACCCACCTGAGTGCGGCATGAATTTTGCACTAAAAATGTTTGCACGATGTGCGGTCTTGTACTGCACCAGCACTTTGCCCGTGTAAGGGTTGGTGACAACGATAGATTGATCATCTGATCCGGACAACAAATACTCGCCTTTGTCATTCCATGAGAGAGTGTTTACGCAGCCCTTATGCACTTTCAGTCGCTTGTATAGTTCCAGGCGTTGCACGAACGTTGAACTATCTGAAATTTTTCGATTTCAATTATTAAAATTAAAAATGTATTTAAAATATAAAATTACTCAAAAAAATTGAACAAATTGAAATGTTTAACGTACTATCATCTAATTTTATTAAATTAAATTCATTTAAAAAATATGTTCACATAAAGAATATACATATTATAAGACAAAAGACATAAACGACGACGTCGTCGAGTGCCAGCAAAACATGGGCGCATTTCAAATAATAATCAAATTCACGTTCAAGGTTATCGGTGCACTTTGCTATATGAATTCGCACAATAATAATTGAGACAAGATAAAATATATGCGCTAATCTTAATAATTCGATAATGTTCCTTTACAGAGTGCAGAAAAAACTGAAGATTGCTGTAAATGCAAGCAAAATTTGTTAGATCAATAAACCAGTAGTAATATTGTCGATACGAGGGAGTCACGCAATACGAATGAAAATTTAATAATAAATATACACAGGCTTTAGATAATAATTGTATATAATGTGAAGCAAATGTGGAACAAATGACGATGCAGCAGGTCACACACCGCTAAAGTGCATAGTCCGGATTTAGAACAAAGGAAGCAAAGTGCATTCCACGCGAGCACTCATCTATTTTGGACATTGAGTTTGATTGCCTCGATCGATACTTTTTTTGATACTAGTTTAGAAATATTAGATGGTTCTTTAGAAAAGGGGCACATACATACAGACTTACCTTTGGTACTATTATACAACCGATTCCTAATGAAGTCTCCGTGTATCGATTGATTTGTGACGTCACGAAAGACACTTGCACCCGGATTCACCATATTGCTGCTTAATGCCTGTCCAGTTACGAGGCTAAACAATCAAGCAGCACCGTTAAGCGCGGTGCACTTGCGACACAAAAATATAATCTATTATATATTATAATATTTAGTAGAATGTTTGCGTCCGTTGATTCGTGTACGTGTGTGTGTGAATGTATGTGTGTTTATCGGCAGTTCGCTGCGAATGCACTGATTAAATGAAGGCCCGCACAGACGCACAGCAATTCCGCTGTTGTCGCCGCGTCGGTAACGAAGATGTTGTTGAGCTAGTCATAATATAATAAAATAATAAAATGATTGAAAATGTTGATTTTGGCACAGCTGTTTATGTTTTTTGTTGCTATTTAATAAACGTCTCCTTCAGAGATACCCTGGGACTATCAGGGGGCGTGACGCAGGGAAGAACAATTGCCTTCGCGAAGAGCACAGCGAACAGCTTGTATGTAAAGTTTATGCGTTGGTGTCACTAATTAAACTGTGAATTATTTTGTTGTTCACTGTGTGTGTGTGGCTAATCTGATGTTGGCATGGCTCGCAGATTCTCACGAAATTGCGAAAAAGAACATTCGAAGGACACTGTCACCGTGCGAGATCTCACGAATCTGACGGAAAACCTTGTTTTTATTTATAGTGTATAGGCAGGCAGAGAAAACTACTTGCACGCATACGCACGTCGCACACCCACAGGCCTAGGCACAATCACAATTGTAAGCATATTTTTATAAACGGGTCTTTCAAAGTACTGATATTCACTATTTTATGTACTGTTCTGCAATGCGAATCACCGCACTTGTGTATTCTTTCTTCTTTGTGCAGATCTGCCTGCAGACGTTTTTTTGTCAATCGATAAAACAAAACATAAGCAGACAGCAGACACCACAAAAACAACAACAATACACTTTTTATGATCAAAAGAGATTTTAAATTTTTTGAAGTCCTGAAATTCGTGCACTGAACGTAATTTGACATTTTCGAATCTTGTAATCTACTACTTTTTACTGATTTATAGATTTTTTAACCCTTTGTGATACGGTAGTTAAGTGATGTGATATCTCATTAGTCATTACATAAATTTTTATCCTACATATCCTAATACCCCTTTTTGGAAATGAAATTATATGAAATGTTATGAATCAGTCATTTTTAATTTTTTAAATATTATGTGTTATTTTAAAAAAAGTTAATGATTAAAAAAACAAAATGCAGTTATTATTGGTAAAATGGCATTTAGCAAAATGAAAAATAATTGAGGTTATTATTTCTATAACAATGTCTGCTACAACATCGGTTGGAAAAGCTTTCTGCTACTATATATATATATATATATATATGTCTGTTTTTATATTGGCTCCCAATTTAGCGCACACAAAAAAAAACAATTTTGAAAAATATTAAATTAATTGCAATAAAAAAATATACACTTACACTAAAACAAATCAAAAATGAACACATATTTGTTAACACAGAATAAATAAAAAGTGAGCACCAACAAATGATATACAAAACATTTAAAAATGATCACAGAAATAAATGATTTGGGCACAGGATTTGGAGGAAGAGAGTCCACAGGTATATTTTCTCTCTTAAAAATTATGGGCGCGTGCAAGCGCGCCAATAACTATTTGCGCTGCGCGCAATATTTTAACAAAACAACAACAGAGAGAGAGAGAGAAAAGGCGTTTAGAAAGACTGTTATTTCCTGTGCGCAAATCATCGTTTTCTAGTACGCATTTCATTTATTTCTGTGGTAATTTGTATTTTCAATTGTTCTTTTGTTTTTATAAATGCTATTTTATTTGTTAGATTTTCGTTTATTTTTTTTAATTTTCAATTATTTTTAGATGTGGGAATTTGATTTCTATGTGCTCATTTGTTTTATTCTAGGTTTTATTGTGTATAATTTTGTTTTAATATGTGGTCATTAATGTTTCCTGTGTTCATGTTTTTGTATTAAATTATATATTTAAATGTTCGAATTATTTTGATCCTTTTTATATTTAAAAAAACTATATGAACTACAGTGGTATTCTATGAACATTTAACTATCATTTTATCGACTATTTTAACAGATGTTTCTATGGAAACTGTCAAATTTGTCGATAAAATAGTCGATTAAAATATCGTTAGGTTTTTACAGAATAGCATAGCTGATAAAAAAATCAAAAAATATTTTATGTATGTAAATAAGTTTGAGTTCATCAATCATCAAATAATATAAAAAATATAAAAATATATAATTTTCGAAAATGAAATATAAAGTTGCCGAGTTCAAAAATCTAGTACTATTTATTCAAATTGGATTTTTCCTTTTTGTTTGACAGCAAAAAACTAACAAAACAAAATATTTGATTTGATGTAAACATCAACATCAACATACCTATCTGATATCTATTTGCACAAAACACAAAAGTCATGGACATGGACCATGGGCAGTAGCAAACAGAGAGATTTGAAAATCCGAAACTCAGAAAAAGCATGTACGTCGACTCAGTGATTTCATCAAGAAATCGCGTTTTTGAGCATGCCTGGGGAATGGCCGGAATAATGGAACACAAAGTCACAGGATGATGTGTAGTGGCTTGTGCCAACCTATTTCTTTCAATCAAGATGATTGAAGGTGAGCAAGACGATGAATACAAGGTTTCTATTCTCTAACACAGATGAATAACTTAGTTACAAGTTTAAATAATATTATATTTTTGTTGCCTTATATTCATTTAACCAATGACTTTTAGGGAGAATCTCGGGAAAAGCTTTATGAGTAGGGCAATCCGAAAGCTGTTCATTTGCAAAAAGTAGAAGGCTATTAAAGTGAGATGATTACGGCTTCGTATACATGATGTGCTGGGCGTGA